>JARKHS020001702.1:0-28779 GCA_030143305.2 Amblyomma americanum
TTAAAAATGCTCTCCTTTATTAAAGCTGCATCACTGAACAAATGTTGGTTTCTTAGCACACGCTCGGTTACAGCTTTTCTTGACAATGAAAAGAAGGCTACAGGAATGGACCATCTGTCACTGTGTCATTCTGCCAAACAGTTTGGCTGCACAACGATGCACCAAGCCACCTGGCACTTCGCCCCATGCCCAGTAACTTCACTCTGGAGCTTGTGCAGCTGGCGTGCCCAGCTAATTCGTTGTAATAAAGAAAACTGTTTTTTCTTTGGCTTGCTAACATTTAAAGTTGTCAGTTGTGTTAGAAATGTGCCTTAAGTAACGAATATTGAGAACATACTATGTTTTAAAAGAAAACTAATAATAACTGCAATTGAGGCTATACTATTGTGCTGCATAAATAGAGAAGGTGCGATTCTGCTCGATAGCGTCCGCTTCATTGCCAGAAGAAGTTGTCTTGGAGTATTAGTTCAAACTATAGTTGACTGTAGGCTATAACCAAGGGAATGTGACAAAATTATTACTGGACAATAGGAACAAATCTTTGATTAGGAAAAGAGAATGCATGACCTGAGAAACCGTTTACCCCTTC
Source organism: Amblyomma americanum (assembly GCA_030143305.2). Taxonomy (NCBI): domain Eukaryota; kingdom Metazoa; phylum Arthropoda; class Arachnida; order Ixodida; family Ixodidae; genus Amblyomma; species Amblyomma americanum. The sequence goes on from JARKHS020001702.1 coordinate 590, forward strand.
ACCAATAGTTAGCATATGCATTTTGTGAGCTGAGTTGGATAACTCACAGAAAAGGAGGAGAAAAATGCAGGGTAATCTTTCTGTTCAATGAAAAACACAAAATTTTTCTTCTTGCTCCTACTGTGAATAGCTCAAGGAGAGCCCCGACGTCAGCTGGAAGACTCACGTGAACGACATCCTTGCAAGCGTCGACCTGGCCGAGAAGCGGTTGGCGCTGGCGAAGGACCTCTCGGGCGGCATGAAGCGCAAGCTCTCACTCGGCAACTCCATGATCGGAGATTCCAAAGTGAGTCTGTGACATCCTCGGTGACATTTTCAAAGTGTGAATTGTTTTTCGGTTTTCCATTAGTAGTTGTGTGCAGGGCTTGTTTGCTGGGTCAGCCATGGGGTGTGGTCAGTAAGTCATATGAGGGTGACTCAATGACAGCGAGTCATTGGGCCATATGACAGTTGATGGGTCACACAACTTGTTACATGGCCACTATACCCTCTCGCACAACATGGCACCGTTAGCAGGACTTAGAAAACTGAAACATTTCATTTTGGCGAACTCGTGCTTGGCTCAGTTGGCAGTCTCACGAAGACTGTAGTGGCAGCTTTGTCTTCTTTTCAGAGCATGCCTTCTTGGTCATCATCCAATGTGTTTTTCAAAGCTGTGAATGTAGTGTTAGCATTAACTTAAGACTGTCACAAGCCCAACCACTCTACTGGCTAAAATCAGTTTAATTTATTTCACTTGGGGCTTTTGGACAGTAGCGGGTTTTAGAGGGACGCCAAGTAAAAATTGAAGCTGGCCTGCATTGATAGATGAGCACGTTCTTGATGAGAAAGAGTCTATACTTTCACTGAATAACAGGGCTTTTAAAACTAAACAAAGGTAAAGGAAAATTAAGTGCAAGTGTTGTCTTTGCATCAAGAGATTTTTTCAAGTACTGATCACAGAGGCTAAGCTACACTGTCATTAACTTCAAAATAGAGATCACGGAGTCCTTGTTAGTCTTGGAATCACGAGTTTGGATCAAGTGAGAGGAAAAATTTTTAAATCCAATTTTCTCAGTATTAAGTGAATGTCAACTTACCCAGAAAGAGCCACAGAATTCGTTTTAATTAAGAGTTATTATTTATTGAGAAATATTGGATGGAGCTGTCACCAATGTCCATTTAACTCTAAGCGGAATCATAATGTGGGGCAGTGAGCCTTGCAGTTACACGTCCCCTTTTGGGTCTGCCGGCAGATCCTGATCTTGGACGAGCCAACGGCTGGCATGGACCCACAGGCACGCCGCGCGGTTTGGACACTGCTCCAGAACCTGCGCCGAAGCAAGACGATCCTCTTGACCACCCACTACATGGAGGAGGCCGACGCTCTGGGCGACCGTATTGCATTTGTAGCCCACGGGAGGCTGCAGTGCTGCGGATCTCCCCTCTTCCTCAAGAAGCGATACGGTTTGTGACTCTTCTTGGGGGCAGTTGCTGTGGAGAGCCCTTAGTCCAGCTCTTCTGCACTGCAGAAACGAAATTGCGGCATGAATGCAGGACTGGCATGCACCCATGCAGGCACCACGGTTCCCGCAGCCATGGCCACTTAATCTTCCGTAAATGATTGAGATACATGGAGTCCGCCGAGTGACAGTTTCCCATTAACTTAGTTTAAGGGAGGATGCGAGTCTTTGGGACCAAAAAATCGCGAAAAAATCGACTTTTCAATTTGGTCATAGTTGGATAAGTCTTACCATTTTCCATCTTAATTTCAAGTTTCATGGCTGAATACCGCGTAGTTTACGAGAAATCGACACGCAAAGATGCAATTTTGACATGAGAGCTCGCGAAAATAGGTTAGAAAATGCCCACTTTCCCTCGCGTGTCGCGTCAAAAGTGGCCAGCGCAGCTAGCCGACTTTGGACTCGTTTGAAAAAGCAACGCCTTGGCTTTCTTTCCCGCCAGAACGAAAGGTCTACTGCGATTGGTTGTCGAGAAAAAGACAGAAAAGAAAATATAAAATGCGGCAATGCTATTGGCTGTTGGGCACTACGTGGCGAAATTCAAGCGCCTCATTGGCCGGCGCCATTTTTTTTTAACGCTCCGCACTTGTCCTGCGACGCCATTTAGGAAAAGACCACCGTGGCTTGAAACCGTATCGGAAGTTCGCAGCGCGCATAAGTTTGGGAAAAAACTTAAAAAAGGCCGCAGAAAGCAAGCGGAAGACATAAGTTCGTTGGCAGTGATGTCAACCAGCAGCAGCGGAGTGCCTGAGCGTGAACCGGCAGATGACGCGACCTTGGCAGCCGTTCCGGCGTTCGTTCCGAGCGCGGTGCATATCGCGGCTGCAGAGGATGACGGAAAGCCGGAGGGTGGTTTTACTTAAAAGTGATCGGAAGAGGGATAAGGGAATAACGAGGCACAGGAGTGCAATTCGGCGGTCGTGATAAGCGCTTGTTTACCAGCTTCGGCGTCCGCCTTCGACACGGAGCAGATTGCAGGCTTGGGCGAGATTGGCAGCAGCGGGTCAGATTAGACACATTTCTGCCCAACGCTGATCGCGAGGATTGCGAACCACGTCGTTGATAAAATTGCGAGTTTAGCAGCAGTTTCTGCAACCTAGCGCAAGATGTGGACGCTAGCGAACGAGCATGTAGATGCCAACCCTCGATTGCCTGCGGAGTTACCGATGTGGTCGTAGATTTGGTGGCGATCGACAGACTGCTTCACAATACAGTGTGCACCCTCGAAATCATTTTTGCAGCTTGCTAAGCGGCGGCAACGGGAAAAATGTAATTCAGACTATTCACTATGCGCCTTCTAACCTGTTTGTTTTGCAAAATTAAGCACTGTAATGTGCTTACCCAGCTTCAAAATGTTTGATTTCGTTTTTCTCAGTTTCATTTCCTGCACCACCCTACACACTGCTGACAAGCTTTTCCCGGCTTTGGTTCGCGATTTTCACCATTCTTGTTTTATTTGAAAGCTGAATGATTGGACCTTGCAATAAAATCATTAACAGCACTCTTAATAAAATGTGAAAATATTAAACGGCATAAATAAAAATCACCTTTTTCCTCACCATTTTTATGTGAACTTCAAAACATTGTAACTTTGGTTACAGAAGGGCTAGAACACCGAAACTACCCTTATTGCAAGCATTAATAACAGTAGAATCTATTGGGATAAAAATTATTTGAATCTGAGTAGCCAATTTTTTCAAAAAGTTGTCAAAAAATGTTTACCGAAATTCTTGAATTAATAACAAACGACATAATATACACAAAAATGGACACCATATTTGACATGAGCACACTAAAATACATAATAGCTGAAGTTTTCATTATGCTAAGTTCAATATTAAAAAATTTTTCTCTAAGACCCTCTTCCCCCCTTAAAGGCGCCCTGAAACGCCTTCCAAGGATAGCACGTTAACTCACTTAATCACTGTGTTGCCATGAAAACCAGAGCCAAATAATACTCTTCTAGACGCAGCAGATGACCCACAATTACGTGTCAAAGTTGGCGAGCCCTTCCAGGCGACTTTTCATGCTCGCACCCTCCTCCGTCCCCCGAATCTGCGTAGACAACGTGAGAGGTGGCCATTGGTTAGATTCTTTTAGACGTCAGGCAGCTACCATGGCCGCGGCCAATAAGCCGCTTAGCTCCGGCGGGTTGGGAAGCTCCGCTCCCAGAGGGGGTCGGCGAAGGAGCGCTTACTTTCCAGCCTGCAAAAAAGTGACGAGAGGAAAGGGAAAAGCGCGAAGACGCTGAAATTCAATTTAACTACAGATAACTCGGCTTCTACAAAGCGCATTTAAGAAATCCTTGCTGGACACTATTTGTAAAGCAGCGTGCTTCAATATCCCATGCATGCCGCAACTTTATTAGATCCCCCTTCACAGCCCCTTTAACGTCATGTTTATTGCTTCTCATTCCAGGAACTGGATATCGCATGAGGATAGCAAAAGGAAGTGACTGCAGTTTGGGCGCTGTCACGGAACAGGTGACGGCAGCCATACCTGCTGCTCAGCTGACATCGGACATTGGCCACGAGGCAATGTTCAACCTGGGCTTCCCACCCGCGTCCGACGTCATCCCCCTGTTGAAGAATCTCGAGGAGAAGAAGGAGCAGCTCGGCATTGAGAGCCTCGGGATCTCGGTCACAACCATGGAGGATGTGTTCATCAGGTGCTCGGGTTTTTAAGTATTTAGGCCCTGTTGTGTTAGGGAGTGAAAAACCAATATTATGAAGGAGACAGAAGGCAGTCAGTGCAAGGTTGGACTATCTTCAAATCAGTTTTGACGAAAGGAAAGGTGCAGTAACTGTCTCCCTCATGATGGAGGGGCAGCAGTTTGAAGGAAGGGAGCAAGGAGGGAGTGAAAGAGGGAAGAGAGAAAGAGGTAGTGCAGTGGAGGGCTCTGGATTTAATTTTTGCCACACGGGGCTCTTTAGCATCCACTGGCATTCCACACCGCATGACCAGCTTCGATGGCTGTGATGGGCGACAAATACTTAGTGAGGATGGGTGCCAGTGAGGGAGCATGTCTATTGAGCCTGCTCGTAGCTATGAGTTGTGCCCCATGCTGCGTTAAGAGCCAGTAAAGGCTAGTACAACTTGTCAGGTAGGTTAGAACCCTGCGACTGCATCATTACTTTGATAGCATCGCATACCAAGAAGAAAGATTCGAGTATCCGATCTTTAATGCAGTTAATGCTACAGAAATTCTGTTTAGGTGATTATCTGTTCCCGAGTGCAATAAGGTTGCGGGTTTGTATGATTAAAACCAGCCCATGCATGTTCGCATGTGCAAGAAACCAAAGGCGAAAAAAATGTCATCAAGGCAGCTCACCAAAACAAGATGTCACTTATTTAGTTGCCAGAGCCGTTCCGTAACCATGCCATACTCGTGCTCATGCCACGGCTCATGCATCTGTTTTCTTCGTCGCTCAAAGTTAATGCAAAAACGGGGATTGCTTTGAAAGTCAGTCCGAGTGTATCCTTGAGCAACCAAATAAGGGCATTAAAAATTCAGTTTTCTGTCTGTAGAAATGGGTAAAAATCATCCCAATTTTCGCTGTCATGTGAGTGTGTGCTCGTGTGTACATGTGGGCATTCGTGCATGCATGTGACACTTCTGGCATACATCATTAGTGCACGTACAGCCAATGCAGTGTGTAAAACATTCAGCTGCTGAGAGCAGGGTGCACTGGATGTGTAGGACTCGCCTGGTCGCATGAACAGAGGTAGCAGAGTTAGCTTATTTTACCTCCCCTGTGTGGGAACTGGTACAAGAAAATCAGAGGTGAGCAGTGATACCGGTGTTAAGGTGATACCAGTGATAAGGTAACAGTGATACAGTGATAAGGTCGAGGCAGAGTGTCAGGCTCGGTAGGGCTGCACGTAAGCTGGACATGCATGCGGTCCGACATGGAGAGAACATGCTGCGGATGCTGGCAACAAATATTCTCTGAGACAAGATTCAACAGCCCATGCCCATACATTCCGAAGACCATTGAGCACTCACTGTAAGCATTCTACTGCATAAACAAACAGTCATTGTGCTGTTATGCATGGCATCATTATCGCGTTAATCAATTTGCAAAGCAGCTAGTGCCGATCACTTGTCGTACTCTTGGAGTAAGTGTTCGCTATTTTTGTTGGACGGATCTAGATCTTTGAAATGTAGGTGATTCAGCAGGCAATGAAAATGTGAGGGTGTGTCAATTCTTTGTTGAGCCTCTTTCTGTGTTTGCAGGGTTGGCGACTTGGCGGACGTCAGCATTGATCCCAGCGGCTCGCCATCAAGTTCTCACAACGGCAGCGACCGCATCGGTGGCCTAGTTGAAGGTGCGTACGAGTACCGCAGTTGGTTGTTTTAACGTGATAGTGTTAAGGGCCCCGTGTCGCAGAAAAGCCGGCGCCGGTGGTGTTGGCCATTTTGTTAAAGATATAATGACTAACTGAAACAGTGCCGTAAGTCTAGAAGACTTACCAAAATATTGGCTGACGTACAGGACTATAGCACCGGAAAAAAAAATTAGCTGTGGTTTAGCTTTGGTTAAACCTGGTGAGGCCAAAGAAACCTCGGACTCTGCGTCACTGGTTAGACATACCGCTTGAAGTACTTTCTTCTGTTTCTTGGCAGGAGCACACTTCCGTCGTTTCTCGACTCGTGTCGCATGTTCTTCTTCTGTCTCTTCGGCATGGCGTTTCTTCGTAGCCTCATTGAAACGTTGAAGCTTCGCTTTCCGGTGCGCTATCACAGCAGGATGTTCTTCCTTCACCATCACAAAACCAGTTTCTACCCCCACCAGCTCACCGTTGGTATATACTATATACACACAGCTATCCATTGATGTCACAGACGGTGGCTCCCCCCCCCTCATTGTCAAGCAGAGTATCTATCTCCATGATTGATGTGCTTGTTTATTCAAGTTCCTTTTATATGAGATCATTGTCATATAGCATCGCAAGTTGTCCAAGCTCTTCAACCTTTGACCTTGACCTTCGAGAGATTTGGGGGGTGGCCCACCATCTTGGTTTGGCATATAGTATGTGCCACCGTGTCCTACGTGACTTTGCTCCATGGCCTATGTGACTGCTGCAAGGTTTGACCTCTAAAGCATTTCAAGGTCATAAACGGAACTACAGTACCCTGTTGAAAAGCTGGAGTGGAGAAGGTTTCGCTTCAAAACACTTCAGCACGCAGAACCACATGTTAGCCTCCTCTTGCAGTAAAAAGCAGTAAAACCATTGCTAGTAAAGACAAGGGGTTCAGTTTAAAACATGGGTAGCTGGTAACATTTAGCTCTCGCTGCATTTGACTACTAGCAGCTGTTAGCAGTTGAGGCGGTGGTTATATTGCAGATAGGCTTCGCTTTTTGGGCCCAGTTATGAACTCGCAGTTTCGCCGTGCTCGCATTCCCACCATGGTCGCACCGCACCACGTGACTGGTCACGTGACCAACCGCGTGACAAAAACTAACCAGACTAACTTGGACTTGCAATCAAGATTAACCAAGGCTAACCAAGCTATGCCTTAGCTTCCGCTATGTATAACCTGGCATAGCCGAGCTAAGCCACTGCCAATTTTTTCACTTTACTGTGTGTATGTGCTGTGTCGAAATGTCATGTATAAAATTAGACAAAATTTGAATATCAGAGTTACCTAACTATTTTAACTTTATTCAATAGATAGCTACTGGCACCCTCTTGCGTGGCATGAGACAGATGAAATTTTTAGACTTGGGAAAACCTGATCTGACCTTATGTAAAGGGCTTAGCGCACATAATTGAGTGAAGAGATTGCAGTCACTACTATTTTAAAGTCGTCACGACTTCTGGAGCCGGACTGCTGTGTTGCCACCTGAACCTTAGTTCATTTGTTTATTCATAATTTTTCATTTTGCTTTTATCATTTGTTTGGCATTGCAGGAGAGAGAAGAGTTAACTAGGGTTTTCTGGTCACATGCTTCTTTGCTTGTTTGTTTTTGTTTGTTGTTTTTTCAATATTCAATAGGCTCTGAAACACCTTTGTCTGCTTTTTGCTGCTTTTGTTTTTTGTATGAGGAGAGGACAGCGCTTTCACAATCATATCACTGGAAAAAAAAAAAATCTTGGGTAGAAGGAAGAGACGCATATATGAGGTAGTGGTGGCTTAGCTGTGTTTGCGGCTGAACAAATTTCCCTGCATGCAGAGCAAATGTGTAGGTAGGAACAAACACGGCGTTTGTTCATTCTAAACTAACGTGTAGAAGGTGCATTAGAATTTGCTCCGTTGGTTCCACACGCGAAACTACAAACGGCAACATCAGCTCAAAGGTGTTTCAGGGTCCCTTTCTGGTCACGCCGAAGCGCGGTGCCAGTTGCCCGCCATTTTTTCTCTCCTTCCACAGCGCTTTGGGAGAAAGTTGAACGGCGGCACTACTTTTGCGTTGCAGACGACGAGTACCCGACGTTCCAGCACGTCACCGGCCAGCCGCTGCTCATGCAGCAGGCCAGGGCGCTGTTCCGCAAGCGCTGGAACACCACCAAGCGGGAGTACTTCCTCCCCATCCTCGCCATCGTCATCCCCGTGGCTCTCTTCTTCCTGTACACCTCGCTCGACATTCAGGGCGCTCAGGACATCAAGACGCTGGTCTACGATGTCGGCAGCTACGCCGGCTCCACAAACGGCTTCCTCAGCAATGGTAGCCTGCAGCTTGGCGACGTGGACTTTGTGGCAGCGATGACTCAGCAGAGGGTGGACGTCAAGAAGGGCGTAGAGGATCCCGACGATTTCCTTCTGGAGATAGCCAGGCACAGCCTGGCCGATTACAATGGCAGGTGGGTGGAAGTTTCGGCATTTGTCACACTTTGTTCGATTAGGTGCGGCTTCTTTTAGAGCATTGGCTCGGTTCTCTGGAACTTGCTCCACCTTTTGGTTTGTTACTTCAGAGAGCCAAACCTGCTTGTACAGTTGAACCCCGTTATAAGAGGTATGGATGTACAGACAGTCAGGAATAAGGCTCATTTTCCATCCTATCTCAAAGTGGACCTCTTTTGTGGAAGTCATCAAAGAAATTTGGTAATAAGAAACATGTTATCTTTAAATTTTTATCAAGAACTTTTGTGATAGACGTTTTACTTCTTGCAATTCGCCACAACTCAGCGGACGCGGCGAGGATGCGGCGCCATAGCTTGCAAATTGCAGCCACGCTCAAGGCAAAGCACGATCACTCACGCCATTTTTATTGCAACTGCAATTAAGGCACAGTGGTTCATCTATCTGCAAAGCATCCACGAGAGCTTCTTAATTTCGAATGCTGCATAGAGAAGGGCTTTCAACCTACCAAGGTGGGAGGTTACGTGCGCAAGAGTACGAGCGTGCCGAGAACGGCGGGGGTGCGCGGCAGGCTTTCTTGCTCCTGCCTCTCCCACAACACAAGAAGCTCAAAACTTCGCTCTTTCACCAAAGCTCAGTAAAAGAACCATCAGCTAGTGTTTCATACGGCCCATGTGCAGCTACCAACAAGCAAACCTCCACTAGCATGCTGCAATGCATTCAGCCCCTAGAAAAAACTTTGTGGGTCTAGCAGTGCACCATCCTTGCCACTGCTTGCGTACAGTTTTGGTGCCACATTGATAACCGATGTGTGCCGCCTCCACACCCAGTTTCGTAGCTTGGTGAATTTATGGTGAATTTGGTGAACTTATGAACTCTCTGCAGGAACGAGGGGACATGCATAAAGGTGCGAACCTCTGAGCCCCTCACCTCAGATAGCCACGGCCGCCTTATCAACGCAATGGCATGACCAGAGCGGGTGTACTCTTTTTCGTCTGGAGCGTATTTCCGCTAAGCATTGCTCGCTTTATCACATTTAGGGCCTGGTTTGCGTAATGGAGTTTGCTCCGCTGAATGCTCTGCTAAATTTTTAAAAACACCATAATCAGCACACTGGAAATTTCGGTACTTCACCTATCTCGGAACTCCATTCACGGAATATTTCACTTTTCGTGTGACTTCAAAGTATCGACGGTTAATTTGCTTTTCTGCAGCAAATCAGTGCAGGGAAGCTTGCCAGCATGTCAAGCTACAGTGCAGTGGGCAGCCTTCTCAGCAGCCTCACTTGTCAAGGAGACAAAATTAAGCAGCTACTTTTGCAGCTAATAAATTTGTGCACCATGCTTGTAGCCTCCTTTTGTGAAAGTCATGAGTTAATTAGTGACAACGTCAAGCAGGGGCAGATCGGTAAATAATGTAAGCACGGAACCTTGCTTATGGGGAGCCTCTTGTGCAATAGACAAAAACTACTCTCTAGGATGTGTCTGTTGCAGAGGGGTTCAGCTGTATTAATACAGGGTAACTACGATTTCTGGGTTGTTCTCCGTTCAAGCATGGTACAGTGTTGTAGTCGAATGACGTTCGTGTTTGGCCTCTTTGAAGCAAAGATGCATTGAAAGGTCTCAAAAGGGTGTTCGAGGCAGCTGTGCATTAGGTTGCAAGGTGCCAAGAGGGCCTAGCAGCAGTTTCCACTGGTTGTGCCATGTTGTTCCATGACCTTTATTTCTGGATGAAAGGTATGGTGCGAAGAGGATAAGCGAAGGAGGAAGATCGGGTAATCATAGGGAAGGGAACGAGGGAAGTAGGGGTGGCAGTTTCCCATTTCCCTCAGTACTCCTGGCGGACAAGAAGATAATTGCGCAACATCAAGGCGAACAATTTGTCGAGTTAATTTAGATTCATTTTAGAAAACTTAACAAGGGACACAAAAAGCAATGAAGAATTACGGCACTTGTCCCGCATACTCTATCTCGGGTGTCAGATTAGGCTTCTTGGTACATCCATGCTTGAATGCAGCGCACAAATGCAGGATGAAAGATGCAGCAGCTAGATAAACGCTGGTGCCGATGTTGGAAGCGGAGGAGTTTTTATTTGTCCTGTCTGTTTGTCATCTACTGTGCGCTGAATTTACCATGAGATGTACTTGTGTGTCGTCTACTGTTGCATTTGTTATAATCCATGTCCCACATTCAGTTTTTCGAGGTAATGAAGCATGTTCATTAAGATAGTAGTACTTGCAGCAGCTAAGGTGCTTGGCTCTTTTTTGGCGCCGAGTCCATTAACATGCTCATCTCTGGCAAGGTCTTTACTCGATAACATTACATTTCGTCTCCATAGCTACAGTGGCAGAAGGCAGAAGGTGCCCTTGATGTGACTAAGGTGACGCAAAGTGACCAGGGTGTGTCTCGGGGCACTTGAATGGCATCTCCAGTCTCGATTTGTTGAAGCGTCTTGGTAAGCGGATGGTTTGCTCGGCATGCAGGTACCTTGTTGGCGGTGAAACTGTGGACAATAGAAAGGCAGTGGCCTGGTACAACGGAGAGCCATACCACATTGGCTCCATGTCTCTCAACTTGGCACACTCAGCCGCACTGAAGTACATCACTGGTGAAGCCACAGCCAGGGTGCAAGTCACCAATTGGCCACTCCCGGGCGAGCTCTCTGACCAGATCGGAGTGGCATCGGTGAGTGTACTTGCCATTCGTTCCTTAGGTACTGAAAAAGCGGTGCTCATTTCTTTCTTTGTTTTTGTTTGTTTGTTTGTTTGTTTTTATTATGCTCCATTTGTCTGTGTGCTTTTTGTTTGTTGTCATGGAATTATTAGCTTATTTTTCTGCTTTACATATGTAGTTTGAGTTTTAACTGAATTCTTGGTTCATGCAGTGAAGATTTCTTTTTCTGCTTCACATTTGAATTTCGAAGCATATTCTTCTTTCACCTATACTAGAAAGAAAGCATTAAACCAATGGCTTTTAAATGGACTAAGGATATTTACTTCATCTGGCAGTCTTGATGAATATAGGACGCATATGTGTAAAAAATTGGCAACAAAATACAATAAAATCCCACTATGGTAAACTTGGATATAGTAAAAGCTCTGATATAGTAAAGTGAAACTGCGATCCCATTTTGCCTCCCATAGACAATTATAAGGGGGGTTATAGTAAACATTTAAAAAAAACGGCTACAGTAAAGAGCGTCTGGCCGTGGCGACATACCTCCCGCGGAATGCTGACAACGCGGCATGTAGGAGGCCGAAATTTGGAGGCGATTGCACACCGAAGACAGTAAAACGGTACTTTTTGAGATAGCTTCGCTACCAAGCTCAGAAGCGGTACGGAGAAGCTCACTTCTTGAAGTCCTTGGGGCCGTAAGGCAAAGCGTGATGCGCGCACGGAAAAAAAAAAGAAAGGTGGCTACTAACGCAGAACGAACAAGGTGCGGGTCTCTGAGAAAGGAAAGACAGTAAAAATGCATTGAAGATCAGGGAAGGGAAGAAAATGGCAAACATTCGCAGCACAGCAGCAAGAAACAAATGCTCCGCGGCACTGCGTGAGCGGAACCGCTGCTCCTTGGCTGCGTTGCACGTTTCACTATTGCCTCTTAAATGACTTTGACGCTGTGGAAAATGACGGCGTGTTCACGCAAAATTTTTGTTACAACAATTCACATGAAATCAAGCTCTCGTTATATTCGTAGCCACATTGTATTTGTTCAGATCCGATACTTCCTCGAGACGTAAATAAAACCGAAAACGTGATAACATGAAATATGATAACTGAAAACAAATAATTAATACATAAAGGGACAACAAGAGCGGGATGGAAGGTATTTGCAAGTGTTTCTTCTATGAACCAACACTGTTTAGTTAGTAGCCAATTAATTACCAGAGAACATCTTCAGAGCCATGTCATCACCAACAGCTGATATACATAGTAATTTTTGATGGTCCAAGTCGCTTTACTAGTATAGAGGGGTTCTACTGTACAGTGGAATGTTAATGATATAATCATGGTGGATACAAAATTCAGGATGATATGAGTTTGTAAAATTCCCTGGCCGCAGTGCATTGTACACGGCATTCAGAATTTTTGGTGTTCCGAACGCTCTCCCACTTTAATGTGGATGATACGAACACGCAAGCTGCGACCGCACCCTCAAGCACAAAGCACTACACATAAGCTGCTGACAGTGCGATCGCTAGTAGTGTAGTATGCACCCACCGCGAGCAGTAGGCAGAAGCGCATGGCTGTGGATATGTCCAGTCAGCTGTAAACAGATCTCCATGAATGCATTGCCTGTGCCTCTGCATACAATTTGTTCGCTTTTGGTGACACAATTTTCGGATGGTGCGAATCTTTTTTGCGACCCCACGAGAGTCGTATCACCAAGATTTTTCTGCGTAATGCATAAACTTTCTTGGACCGATTTTGCACTAGGGTTACATGACAGAAGAATAGACAGTGGGAGGGGCAAGTATTCCTAACAGTGAGCATGCAAAAATACAGCACATGAGTCTCAACAGAGTCAGACGTTTCCATCATCAATTTCTAACGGCAACCTTCTCGGAGAAGTGTCTAATCAATCAAGCAAAATTCATTAGTGCAATTGAGCAAGTTTATATCAGTACTTATTCACTAATACTTCACCGTGCCAATAACCAAACTTGGGTGGCAAAAGGAGATAATATGAATGTAAGATTGACACATTGGAAGTAACCAACTTATGAGTTGCGTGTCTAGTAACCAGCACAGATTCGCGGGTTTCCTGAGGGAGACTGCCTCTCACTAGTCCTTCTCTCTCTGCCAGTACGACCAAGCGGCCCGCATTCTGGCAGCCGTTTTCGTGCCCACTGCACTGGCGTTCCTGTCCTCGTCGTTTGTGCTCTTCCCAACCCACGAGCGGGTGTCCAAGGCCAAGCTGCTGCAACTGATGGCCGGAGTCCCGGGCATCCTCTTCTGGGGCGTCACTTTTCTCTGGGACTTTGCTGTCTTCGCTGTGTGCAGCACGGTCGTCATGATCCCGCTCCTCGCCATCAACCCCAACGGCATCTACACCTCGAGCCCCGACGTGCCAGGTGCGGCTTCTTGAAAAGTTCTCGGGGATGCTGTCTCATTTTCCGCAAAAAAAAAAATAATAATAATAATTTTGACGCACACTAAGGGCAGCTGTATCCGATTTTTACTCTTTGTAAAAATCAGTTCAACGGCTCTTTCTGACTTTTATGTTTTATGGTTGGCAAGACTGAATTTGAAAATGGAGTGTGCGTGCGTGCGTGTGTGTGTGTGTGTGTGTGTGTGTGTGTGTGTGTGTGTGTGTGTGTGTGTGTGTGTGTGTGTGTTTTCTGCCACTCCGACTCGTCAGGGGTGAAAGGACTCTGTGATCTTCATTTGCATGTGAGAGAGAGGAGGTTGTGGCCTGGCTTCAGAGATCCTCGGTAAAAAGAAGGTCCTCAGTGTGCCTCAAAAGGACACTGATTCAAAGTTGTCCTATAACAATTGGTTTCTGCATTGTAAAGGTGTGCGAATATTAGGTCCTGCACTTCACAAATACGAGGGCTCCACATGTTGGTCGACCACCCCCAATGTCTGAATGCCATCTTTGCCAAAAGTCTATGCAGCTTCAATGAATGTGACAAAGCTTCAATACGCTCCGTTTTTTTTTTTTTTTTTCGTGTAAGTGGCCCCGTGTGTGTGAAAAATACCCTAGTTATGTGCATAATTTGCGCACTTTTTATTCAGAAATCAGGGCTCGAAGAAGGGGATGCGCAAATTACACGGGGATTTCGCGAGCGCGACTTTAAAAACTCTACAAAGTTCATAACGCGCAATATAGGTATAGTGTATGTTGCTGCGTATACGTCAGAACTGCTGGCCGCCTCCTGAAAAAATGTTCACTCTAAATGAAAGGCGCGCAGCCCTCCCCTTGCGGGATGGCATGAAGGTGCATGCGTGAAGCTGAATAAGACGCTAAAACAGCGTCATCGCTTGCGGCCCAGCCAATTGTTCGGTAGTTCCGGATTCTGTAAGTTTGCTTTCGCAACTTCATCCGGGATAGGAAGCGCGAAGCAATAAATCAATTATCACACCACACAATTCTTTAACAGTACAGCGCGAGCGTCAGCCAAACTGCTTGTCGGCGCCTTATCACGGCGCGGAGCTGCGAAGCCAGCGAGAATAGCCACGTGCACACTAGTTTGCCGACACAACAATTGTCGTCTATGGGCAAACTTGTGCGCACGCGGTTATTCTCGCTGGCTTCGCCGCTGTGCGCCGTAATAAGGTGCTGACAAGCAGTTTGAAACTTGCCGTATAGTTGTGATATCCCATCGCAAGACACGACCGAACAACCAAACACAAGCCGTCAGAGCCACCAAGAAAAGCGTAGCCGGCAGTCGAGTCACATGCATCAGCCAAACAAACAGCAGTGTTGGCTCTTCTATCAGCTGCCGATCCTCCCCGCAAGCACTGCTGGCCGTTCCGAGTGGCGATGCCGCTGGTGCCGCCGCGATTGTAACAGCAGCCTCTGACACCACCATGAACGCCCAGTGCACAAAAGATTCGAAAAGCCTTCTGAACAAACGCGTGGAATAGCCGAATGCTACTGGGTAGAGCCATAGGGTTGAGCCCGCGTGCATGATGGTGGTCTAGCGCAGCGCAGTGCGTAAAATATGCGAGTAAAAAATGTTTTTTTGTTAACCCGGGTGATAAGTTAATGGTGCGCAAATTATGCGAGGGCGCAAATTATGCGCGTAAATACGGTACTACATGACTTTGGAAACGCCTGTCATGTCGTTCAACCTCCTTTGTGTGCCTTAAGTATTTGAAATATTCTACGATAGATCATATTCACACTCTAAACCAGAGAAATGCACAGAATATAACCAACCCCTATATATAGCCTTCAATGATTACAAGAAAGCATTCAACTCAGTGGAAACCTCAGTAGTCATACAGGCATTGCATAATCAGGGGGTAGAAGAGCCTTATACCAAAATACTGGAAGATATATGTAGGAACGGCACAGCTACCATAGTCCTCCATAAAGTCAGCAATGAAATTCCAATAAGGAAGGGTGTCAGGCAAGGAGACACGATCTCGCCAATGCTGTTTACCGCATGTTTACAGGAGGTATTCCGAGGCCTGAATTGGGAACATTTGGGGATAAGAGTTAATGCAGAATACCTAAATAATCTGCGATTCGCTGATGATATTGACTTGCTGAGTCACTCAGGAGATGAACTGCAAATCATGATCAATGAGTTAGACAGACAGAGCAGATCGATGGGTCTAAAAATTAACATGCAGAAAACCAAGGTAATGTTCAACAGCCTAGCAAGGGAACAACAGTTCACAATTGGCAGCGAGAGCCTAGAAATTGTGCCGGAATACGTCTCCTTAGGGCAGGTAGTGACAGCGGATCCGGATCATGAGAGGGAAATAACTAGAAGGATAAAAATGGGGTGGAGTGCATATGGCAAATTCTCGCAGATCATGAGTGGCAGTTTACCAATTTCCCTCAAGAGGAAAGTGTACAACAGCATAATCTTACCGGTACTCACCTACGGGGCAGAAACGTGGAGGCTAATGAAAAGAGTTCAGCTTAAGTTAAGGACAACGCAGCGAGCCATGGAAAGAAAAATGATAGGTGTAACGTTGAGACCGGAAGTGGGCAGAGTGGGTGAGGGAAAAAAACGCGGGTTAATGACATCCTAGTCGAAATCGAGTGGAAGAAATGGGCTTGGGCAGGGCATGTAGTGTGAAGGCAAGATAACCGCTGGTCCTTAAGGGTAACGGAGTGGATTCCAAGAGGCAAGCGTAGCAGTGGGTGGCAGAAGGTTAGGTGGGCGGATGAGATTAAGAAGTTTGCAGGCATATTGGGTGGGCGCAGCTGGCAAAGGACAGGGTTAACTGGAGAGACATGGGAGAGGCCTTTGCCCTGCAGTGGGTGTAGTAAGGCTGATGATGATGATGATTGTAAGATTACTATTCAGTTTGAATTCGCTTCAGACTATATAGCCGCTATTTGCACACCTCAAAAATTCAGACAAATGTTTGGGCTAGTTGGTGTGTAGTCGTGGAAGAACAGCACTTCAGAAAAAATCACTGAACTTCAAGACCTTTCAACCTCTTTGAGTGAAGAACACTAGGTATTTCTGTAATGTAGTCGCTATTGTTTAAAATGCATATATAATTGCCTTAACTTAACTTTTCCCATCTGTGTCTACAATTTTGGCCAAGCACTAGCTGAGCCAAAACATTTAACATTCTCTTCATGGATTAAGCACTTAAGAAGCTCACATAGGCTGTGGCACTTCTTTTTCACATTAGGTAATTTTGAGGAACTGTATGCATCCATCAACATGAGAATCAGATGTTCCTGGATTTTTAAACTGCAGCTTGAATAGGCAAATCTGGTTGTTGCAAGCATGGTTGATAATGAAATTGGCTTTTTTTTTTTTAGTGGTACCTGAGGAAGGAAATTGGATGCATGTGCACGCACTGTGACGATGTAGTTTCACATGTTGTCTCGTTTCTTTCAGCTGCTACATACATTCTCTTCCTTCTCTACGGTTGGGCGGCCATCCCGTTCAGCTACCTCTTTTCGTACATTAAGAAGAAGCCGTCCTCGGGCTACTCCCTGCTGACCACCATCAACGTCATCACCGGTAGGTCACCCGTACAAAGATACAGGAACAGTGTTGTACATGTTCTGCAGCTGTCGGCTTAGGTGCAGTGTGAAAAGATAGAGGAATGGATCAGTCAGCAGTGCAAATTGGTCATATTCAAGTTGGTATTAAATGAAATTGGACAAAACAAGTTATGCATAGAAGTTATGCATAGAGGGGGCGGTAACCTGTGGCCCGTTATAGTGGCAGATTGGAGATGCAAGGAAATGGAAACGGTGAGAGAAAACTTGGTGGAGGAATTGGCTTACACACTTGGATGAGGTTTTGTGAGCGAGGAGTTTGTTCTGCAGGGGGCTGAGCTCTGCTGATGGTGGAGGCGACTGATACCAAAGGGTGACCTTGACGGAGTATAGCAGCACTGCACTGAGCACTAGCTGTTGTGTAAAAGGCAGCTGCATCACTGAAAGGATGTTCCCGCAGCTCACACGTCCCAAGCCGGTCTGGCGAATGGGCACGAAAATGCTACAAATGCTTCTGCTTGTAATGAGAAAAAAAGAAGAGAAAATAATTTAAGAGGAAAAAAATTACTTATAAATGTATACAAAAATAAAAGGCAAACGTGAGGTGTAATGAGAGCTTCGAAGATGCAGCCAATCTTTTCTTAGTTTCAGTGAATCAACTCAGACTTGCGCATCGTGAATTGTTAGTTAGGTTGGAATTTTTTATATCATGCAGTGGGCAACATATGTTCATCATTGCTTATTCCAAAAGATTTTGTGACGAAATACAAATGTTTCAAAATTTGTCCTGCAAAATCTTTTAGAAAGGAACAGAAGTCAGAGGTTTGCACGGCCTGCAGGTCACACCGTGGACCATGCTGTGAACAAAAAAACAAGGCAACGTTTGTACGTTCCAAAATGTGACCCCCTCCCTGTGATGCAGTGTGCTGCTGTGTGCAGGAAGATCCGATATAAAAGGGAAGAGTCAATTTGCTTGCAAGAAAAAATTGTGTTCTCTTTCATGTTGGAGCTGACTGTTCACCACATGGTAGCTTTGGCACCAGTTGCCAGCATGCTCCAAACCTATTGAATTTCCGTATTTCCTTTCTTACTAACTTCCTCAGTACTTCCTTCCTTCCTTATTCAAAAAATTTTTATAACTTTCAGTGCTGCCTCTCTGCTGAACATGGGGTTTGTACGCTCGTCAAGCTGTTCATTGACAGCTTTTTTCTTAAGCCCTTTCATCTGTATTGTAAGATAGGAAATAAATCGATTGATTGATCAATTGATCCTTGTGCTTTTTTTCCTTATCATGGCAGGCGTGATGCTGAGCATCGTCATGGCAGTCGTCTCACTTCTCGCGAAGTTCCCCCCGCTGGGTATCAACGATGATGCCGTACAGAAGTCCATGGGATTCCTGCGGCTTGTTCCTGGTTTCGCCGTCACCTGGGGCTTCTCCAACATCCACGAGATCGGGGGTGATGCTGAGAAGTGTTCCAAGCTGACACCAACCCTGCTCAGCAGCTATTGCCCCGTTTCTACGATCATGGGCATCGAGGTCTGCTGCCAGGGTGCGTGACCATTTGACGCAAGACTTGCTTTTCAGTGGGCACTTTTAACCATATACAGTCGACGACCGATTTTTCGGACTCTCTAGGCGCCGCGAACACGACCGAAAAATCAGGCAGTCCGGAAAATCAAATTTCACCGAAAAAAGTCACAAACTTATTACCAGTATGCCAGAAAAAGGCGTCAGTTGTATTGCTCACATTCTAGAGCTCCTCATGACTAAATTTCGCCGCACGACATGTGCACGGACGAGGACGGCGACCGCTTTCATGAGCTCGGCCTGGCTTTGCTGCCCGCGGCATGTCGCCGATGAACGCACGGGTTGGTATAAAGTCTAAATGGGAAAGCGAACACGCCGCTGCAGGAGCTGAATTGCGCTCGCAGTACAATGGGCCTGGAACGAGAACACAAAGATGGCGAAACAATAAGAACCGAGAAGCAGCCGAAGCTAGCGCTCCGTCAGCTTTGGCCTTCATCATTAGGCCTAGCGACTAGAGCCAAAATTGGCATCGTATCCGGCAATATGTGCTCTGCTGTGGCTTGCGTAAATGAGAGGCATCTTGCCTGTCATCAAAACGCTAGTTGTTTAACGGCTGTACGATAGAAAAGCCAGGGTTGCAGTGCGTTTTGCCTCGGGTACGCTGACCTCGCTTTGAAATGCACCACCATTTCCTCCCGCACTCGCCGTTTCCGTGGAGCCGTACGCCGCCTACGCACTTCGCTGCTACCTCTTTCCATATCCAGGACGAAAGACCCGGCACAGATGAGTCCCGTGAACTCTTACTACTGTTCAAGTTCAAAACCATGCGGGCACAATGTACTGACTCACTCGCGCAGAATTTCAGCATCTGAAGTTAGAAGGCTTCCTTTAAGCTGTAATTTAGTTTTGTTTGATCAAGTTTTCGATCTCTCCCGCAGTTTTAATTAATGAGGTCCCACTGTATGCATTACCGTATTTGCTCGCTTAATGAACCCACTCGCATAATGAACCCCCCCCCCCCACACACACACTTTTGTTGGTCAGAATTTACTTTTTTTTTTTTTAGCCTTTAGCTTTTTGTAGGTGGTTCCTCAGTTTTCGCGCCGTCCACAGTGCAGACCTTGGCAGCGCGCCGAGATGCTCCCGGCTGCCGATAACATCACTTGTTTATCTTTTCAGAGCTCCTGCCAGAAGGGGGGGGGGGGGGGGGGGCGCAGTGCGCCAAGATGCTGCTTGCAGCCGATAACACCACCACTTGTTTATTTTTTGAGGAGAGCTCCTGCCAGAGGGTTGGCGGGAGGGGAGAGCGCGGCGCGCTCGGCGAACTAGGCAGAGCGCTAAGACGTTGTATGCTTTAAGCTAAGGCATAGTCATTTGCATTACGCACTCGTCATTGTCCTGTGTGTTTTTTTAACCTCGCATACAAAACGCGCGCCTGACCTTCAGGGCCGGTGTTCAACATGTTCGCGTTATCTCGACGCGAATGGCCGGCGCCACCGGCTGCCACAAAATTGCCGGATCGCGTCAAAGTGGACGATGCTTTGACAGCAGCAGCACAAACACAAACCCGTCTGACCACGTGCGTTTGTTGATCACTGGAGGGACAGAGGGTGATATATGAAATCTCGACCCTTCCAAAAAAATTTGTTGGAAACTTTTTTTTCCCGCGTAATGAACCCTCCCCCCAAACTGATGTCAACTTTTCTGGAAGAAATGTGGGTTCATTACGCAAGTAAATACGGTATATGGCGGCTTGGGTATTGGCGGCGAGTGCGAACAAGGTCCGAAAAATCGAGCGGTCAGTTCCGGCGCATCCGAAATTTCAAGCGCTATTATACATTGGCTCTATGGGCCACGTCGCGGTGCCGCAAAAAAGTCCGAATAATCAAGCATGTCCGAAATATCAGGTGTCAGGATTTTTTGGTCGTCGACTGTATGATGAAATCGCACAAAGCATTTTCAGAGTGGCAGTTTTTCACTGAGACATCCGACCTGGGCTAATTGACACAAAGTACTCAAAAGCTTAACTTGTACATCGAAGAGGGGGGCAAAAGAGATGGCATATTTATTCGCATAATGTATGCAGTCACATAACAAACGCAGAGCTGTCGAATTGAAAACCTTTAATGCAGAAAGGCAGTTTTCATTAACATCCTTGCATCTTCACGTTCACACGTTTTTAGAGCGAAAGCACTGTTCCGATGGGTAAACCCCAAGCAAGGTCTTGGGATGTTTGTAGGTTTGTGTCATGTGAAAGAAACAAATAAAATGGATGAAATAGATATCGACAATGGGGATTCAAACCCACAGCAGCGCGAAGTGATCAGCTTTGCTGGCCATGGCACGAGAGCACTAGGCTGTTGCCACACCTGAACCTGCCTCATGTTAAACTGCAACACACTCTCGCACTGTGCATTGCTCATCGTCTTCTTCATCAACTAATACCACTACAGTCAAGCCTTGATATAACAAACATGGGTATTACGAATTATTGGCTATATCGAACTCTTCGTAAATACAGTAGAACCCCACTGTTACGTTCCTCACTGCTGCGTTTTCCCGGCTGCTACGTCGTTTTCATCCGGTCCCGGCATAGCTTCCATAGGATCCAATGTATAAGGAACCCCGTTGTTACGTAGTAGCAGTGAAAACAATCCCGCATGATACGTTGCAACTTAGCACCCCAAACACGCCTGGGCTGAAGTAGGCAATGCGCTGCAACCGCCATTTTGACTTTTGGCGAGTTTTTGCCGGGCTTGGCCGGGCTTGGCTATGGAACTGGCTGCAAGAAGCCGCACGCCAGTTCGAGAGGCCGCCACTAGGTGGCCATTCGTGAAAAGTGCTCTCACTTTTACGGTCGCCGCATGGTTGTTGAGCGGGTCGACTCTTCTTCTATCGTGCTATCGTCATTGTGCATTAAGCCTCATGAACGTCGAACTTGTGCTTAGACGGCGTCGCGCAAGCGGAAGGCGCTTTCCCTTGAGGAAAAGCTGGATGCATTAAATGTAGTCGACAGGCAGCCAGAGCGGAAGAGAGTCGACATTGCCAAGGACCTTGGTCTCCCACCCTCGATGCTTAACAGCATCATCTCGAAGCGTGCCGAGATAGAGGGGAATGCCGCGCTCTTCAGCCCGAAAGCAAAGCAGGCTCGTGACAAAAACAGCAAGCCACCATTCTGGATTTCTTTAAGTCCTAAGCGCACTCTGTGGAAATAAATTGTCTATAGTTGAAACTGCACATTTTGATTCATTTTTGGAGCTTTCCTCACTGTTGCGTTTTCCCGGCTGTTACGTTTTTTTCCCCCGGTCCGGTGAAAAACGTATGAACGGGGTTCCACTGTATTTTTGACAAACGCAAGCAGTTTTCATTTAATGTATT
Organism: Amblyomma americanum; assembly: GCA_030143305.2. NCBI lineage: Eukaryota > Metazoa > Arthropoda > Arachnida > Ixodida > Ixodidae > Amblyomma > Amblyomma americanum. Next base: position 22,452 of record JARKHS020001702.1, read on the forward strand.
GAATGCAACTGGCCATGAAATGCATATATCGAACTCCCCCAGCACCAAATGATGCCTGTTCACATGACAGGCAGCAGGCCTTGCTGCACTCCATATGTGACTGGTGGTGATGTGGCAAACATTCGCGCCAAGGTTCGTGCTTTTATCCCGAGCTTGCCAACAGCGGCGCGTCAAGTAGTCCAGCAGTTAGCACACGTTCATGCCTCTGGCATCCATCGACAGCACCCTAGTATCAGCAATGCAGGTGGTTGTAGTAAGCTTGCAGTAACACTCTTGCGCTCATGTCGGCTGTCACGAAGGTGATGAAAACGGTGCTAGCTATCGCTCTGACATACCGCTTTCCACGTGACACAGCCGCGAGTGCCTTTGAAACACCGCTAAATCCTGGGGAAACGTCTCTCCGTTTGTCTACTAAGGATCGTCTGAATTGCCGTCCCTTCAGTGACTAAACTGCGCCACTATTGCACATTTCTGGCGAAATTTTTTATTACGAATTTTGGCTATAGCGAACTATATTACGATTTTTTAACAGTTCGCTATAACGAGGTTCCACTGTATCACACTAATATTTGCGCTTTCAGGTATGTGGCGGTAGTGAGAGAGAGAGATGTGCTCTGCATGCATTGCCGGGGACAGTGTTGTGATGAAACACTGCACTAGAGCAATACACGTTGGTGTTGACAGCGTTACTGCTGGAACCTGGCACTGGAGCGTCGGCCGCCGACATACTACTTTAGGTTAATTGGCTTTGGCGATGAAAAAGTTGAAGACACGCTTAGCTGGCTCTTTGGGTCAGTGGACGCGGTGGTGGTGTCCACATGCAAAAAACTTTGGTTTTGCACAATATTTCGTGCTTAGCAACGCTATAATATTAGCCATTTATTTTTGTTCCTTCATCCATGCCACTAGAAAACTCGTGAAAATAAAACGTACCAGAAGAAGCTGTAGGCCCAGCTGGGATTCCGACTCGCACCATTTTTGGTGCACAACCAGGATCTTGCTTGTCCACTTCTTTGGACCACCCGGCTATGTCTGCATGCCTACTGGTTAGGTTTCTGCTTAATATTTGCACTTACCTAAACCACTGGGGGTTCACCGTGCATCCTACGAATGGCAGCAGCACAGTGTTGTTGAGGGGCCTAACTTCTACAAGGACAGGCCCCTCCCGAAATGTCACCAGTGGTGGCGGGGACCGAGCATGTTGCTGGGAATCTGTGAGATGGGTGAAGGACCAACATGCGAAGAGTGCTCCTTTGTGTCAATGGCGCTAAGGTGAAAAAGCCGGTGCTTACAAGAGAAGAAACCGGTTGAAGGCTAAGGGGTTGGAAGAGGCTAAAAGCGGTTTGTTGGGCAGGTTTCGCCCAGTGTTTAGGAAGGGAGGTTAGCTGAGACCTGCCGTTCAAAACATCGCTGGCCGACTGTCTGTGAACATGCCAGATTGAGCGGAAGGAATGATGCTCATCATGTGGATAAGATAAGCAGGCAACTTCGATATCGGGAAGCCTCTACTACTGGGGCTGATCGGCAGGAGCGCAACCGGTTTTACATGCAACTGGCAAGAGCTCAGACAATGAACAAGCAGCAAAAGCAGAAACAGCCTCACAACCTACAAAACATGGCTCAGCATGCATGCATGTGGCTGTAGTACGGATTGGCCTGCAAATTTTTTCCTCTTACATAAGGAGCATACCCCCTTTTTTCATCCTGCGTGCATTTTGTGGAAACTGGGTTTCCAGCCAAAGGCATTTCAGCTTTGGTGAGGTGCATGTGTGCTCTTTCAATTGCACATTAAGGAGGGGAAACGCTTTGCACGTTTACATCGGAAAGGAAAGGAACATACATTTATCCCAATGCTTGCCTGCTATGCAAGGGTGCAACCGTGCTAGTGCCACACTTCTCGCACTGACTGCCCCCTGGCATGCTGGGCGATTCAGGCCTAGCCTGCTTCACATCATGAAAGGTCTTAAATCGTTACCAGTTTGCCATTGACGAGTAATTTCACTTTAAAACAAAGGCGTAGCTAATCTCTGCAATGCCTTCGGCAGCAGTCTGAATGAACAGCCAGGCCCGGTGAGAGTTGCCTCATGCCGACAGCCGTGGGCGGCTCACATGGGCTCCATTCTGAACCGTCAGCTGTACTGTCTTTGCAGCTGGTTGTACATGAAATTGCACTATTGTGTCTTTGTCTGGCTTAATTTTGATTTTGAGTTTTTTGTTTCAATGGGGAATCCTACGAGGCTGCTGCAGACATTGGTCCAGGGTCAGTAAAAGTTGACTGGTGCATACCAAGCATGTTATTAGTAAATACAGTTGCGCCCGCTTATAACAAACATGAGCGTCACGTGGCACCCGTTCGTTATATCCCAAAGTTCGTAGTAAGTGGACCACAGCTTTAAAGACAGTTGCTTATCAAAACACAAATTTTCTTTCTTTACAAAAAAGTCCGTGATGGAAATCTGTTTTTGCAGCGCAGATCCGACGAGGGAGGTTTCCAGTTTATTTAAAGCAGAAGCGTGCTATCACTGAGGCCCTTGGCATAGACAAGTTGTCTGAGGCTCTCTATGTAGCACATTGCTAGAGGGCTTATGGGTGCTGGCTCCGAAGTTTCATCCTCATCTGATTCCTCAGCATCACTCTCGTCCCGCACTTCAGAAACGATGCCCTCGTCCGTGCGTGGTTTCGTGGTATTGGCGTCATCATCGGCAGAAATAAAATCATTACAACCAATGTCATGACCCCCCATGTCGGAGTCGACGACGCGCTGCCATAAATCGGCGCCGGGCTGGTCATCTTCCGAAGCATCAGGCTCTGCATCAGACACCGTGTCGACGAAGCCGGCCTTGCGGAAGCAGTTCCACATGCCAGTGGCCGTCACCTTCGCCCTGGCTGCTTTCATCACCTCTACCGCTGATTACAATGTCAAATGGGCACCGTGTGCCCGTCCGCCATCCCAAATTACAACCAAGGCCCGAGATTTGAACGAGGCCAACAAAATGCCCGCACCTCAACATGATAAACAACAAGACTGACAAAAGCGCGCAACGGGGTAGACATGCAATGTGCATAAGCGGCAATCAAGCCAATCAAGCTAAAGATACAAACGCACAGCACCAGCAGAGAGACCAATGAGGGTCGTCCGCGAGTGTCAGCGCAGCCACCTCATGGCTCCCACGGAAAGCCTGTTCATTTGCCTGTGATCACGGAGCGCGGCATCCGTGATCGGCATTGGCAGCGGCGCGATTGATCGCGGAGGCCACGCTCGGATTTGCAAGAGAGTGAAGAGAGGGGAGCAGAGTTGCGAGGAGGGGCGGGGAAGGCGTGTCGGCGCGGAAAGGGTAGCTCGCTTCAGAAAGCGGTACGAAACGGGGCGGGCAGTTTGCCTGGAATGAGGCTCAAAGAAACATGCCGCGTGCCGGGCGCACGAAGGGGTCAGAGTCAGGTTATCTTGCATCGCGGCACTGGGTTTATACCGTTTGTTCGCTGTAACCGATCAGCAGGGCTTAATGATGTTCGTTATACGCGTGATTTTGTGCCATTGGAACAATGTATATTTTAATGGTCACTCAGGTCTCGTTCGTTAAAAGCGAAAGTTCGTCTTAAGTGGGGCCGTTATATGTGGGCTCGACTGTAATGGGTTCTTAGTAAATAATGGGTAATGGGCAGCTGAACACGTGAAATGCGTAGACAAAGTTTGTCATTCGTCACCTGAAGACTCGTAAACCACTGATACATCGCATATTGATTTGCCTGTGGGGTGTTCCAGTTTACAGTGTGTTAAGCTTGAATTGCAAACGCAAGTGAGTGCGACCATGGCCATTTTAGGAAATTAGCTATGACCAGTTGGAAAACCAGATGGTCATTCATCATTGCAACGGGAACGTGCCATTGTCACTTCGTGTCCTTTTCAGATTGTGGCAATGACACGTACTGCTACATTCCCCACTCGGCGTTCAGCGTGGACCGCTGGGGTAGCGGCCGGGAGATGCTCTACCTTTTCTTTGTTGGCACTGTGCTCTTCCTGCTGCTGGCGTTCTTTGAGTCAAATGTCTACGGCATCTGGTACCGCATCAAGTCCCTCTCCGGTGGCAGGCTGCGTGGAGGTGCGTTGGAATTTGTGAACGGTGCTTTCAAAACCGGACAGGCACCAACAGGTTGGCAACTCATGGAATTTCTTCGTGCTTTGTACAACTTATCCAAATGTGTACCTGCCCGACGCCCGAGCTCTTTCACTATATTCGCTATAAGGTTTCTATAATCTGCAGTTTATCTGAATAGACTTGCTGAGAGAGAATCGCACTTGTGACGCTAAAGTTCAGGTCTCACACCATTGCTGTTACTATCAGTAGATAGAAATATCTCACATTTGAAAATATTTGTTTCCGCATGCATCCTCCTTTTAGTTCGTATTTGAAAATGTTTTGCATTCGATTTGCAGTTTGTTTTAGCATTTTTTCGAAGATATTCGATCTGTTATGCATTTTGCTAATCTCTCCCCTTTTTCTAAATGAAATAAACACTAATCCTTATTATTAAAATAGTATTAGATCGCTATTTTTATTTTTTGACATGCTTACTGGAGAATGATACCATCAGGTGGCTTTGTGTCAGCTTGTTTTCCCATAAAACAAAGTACTGTGTCACTCAGGGAATTTTACAAATGCACTCAGGGAAAACCTGGAAAGCTCGGGGAAATTGAAAACGTCAACTTGGTAGACACCCTGAATCTAAATAATCTGCGATTCGCTGATGACATTGCTTTGCTGAGTCACTCGGGGGATGAAATGCAAAGCATGATCAATCTGTTAGACAGGCAGAGCAGAACAGTGGGTCTAAAAATTAACATGCGGAAAACCAAAGTAATGTTCAACATTCTAGCAAGGGAACACCATTTCACAATTGGCAGCGAGGTGCTGGAAGTGGTAAAGGTCTACTTAGGGCAGGTAGTGACAGCAGATACGGGTCATGAGAGGGAAATAAAAGCGAGAAGGATAAGAATGCGGTGGAGTGCATCAGATCATGAAAAGCATTTTATCAATATCCTTCAAGAAAAAAGTGTATGACAGCTGTATCTTACCGGTACTCACCTACTGGGTAGCGAGCCATAGAAAGAAAAATGATAGGTGCAACTTAAGAGACTGGAAGCGGGCAGAGTGGGTGAGGGAACAAACGCGGGTTAATGATCTCCTAGTTGAAATCAAGAGGAAGAAATGAGCTTGGGCAGGGCATGTAATGCAAGGACAGGATAGCCGCTGGTCCTTAAGCATTACGGAGTGGATTCGAAGAGAAGGCGAGCACAGCAAAGGGCGGCAGAAAGTGAGGTAGGCGTATGGGATTAAAAAGTTTGCGGTCATATGGTGGGCGCAGCTGGCAAAGGACAGGGCTAACTGGAGAGACATGGGAGAGGCCTTTGCCATGCTGTGGGCATAGTCAGGCTGATGATGATGATGATCAAATGTTGAACCAGCCTTTTGCCACATTTTCTGAACTCTGCAGCCTTTTCGCAAGGTTCAGAGGAAAAGCATATATTAGAAGACAGTTTTCTGGAGATATAACAGTGAAATTTCGTGAGATTAATAATTGTCTAGTGGCTAGGGCCGCATGCGAGTGCATCTCATAACGTAGCACAACTTTGGGCTAGAACTTGTTACTGTGCCTTCATCTGCGGCTTAAGCTTGTCGCTTTCCTGAAAGGTGGTTTGACGGTTTTACTCGCAGATATCGAGTTGAGTGTAAACGCACCAAGCACTGCAGAAGACGGTGATGTGGCAGCGGAGCGTGCGGCGGTTGAGGACCTGGTCAAGAGTGGGCGTATGGGGAAGGAAGCACTGGTTGTCCTCAACCTGAAGAAGAACTTCAGAGCTCTGCAGGTGGCTGTCTTCCTCCTTTCGTCGTTTTGTTTTCTAGCTGCTTGTTGCTACTTTAATAAGTTATTTAGTACCTGCAAAGTGTTTAAAACTGACTACGTTTGCATGCTGATAGAAAGGGTAGTGCCATATTCCTGGCATATTGGGACTGGCCCCTCGCTTTTATTCAGCATACATTCCGGGGTGTGATACGACTAACTGGCAGGCCTTCAACTACTATCTCGTCGCGAGGTTCATGCTAGGAAGGCAGTGCAGCAGCTGAAGAGTAGGAGGCATCAGCTCGAAGCAGCAGCCACCACCATCGCTCTAGATTTGCGACCATTGACGGTTCTCGCCAAATGTTTCAACTAAGCCGTAGCCTAGTTTAGCCATTTTTTTTGTAGCAATAGCTACATTACAGTAGCATTTCGAGCCTTCAGCGTGGCGGTGCCGGTCACGTGGTTGGTCACTTGGTGCGAAGCAGCT
>JARKHS020001703.1:0-159850 GCA_030143305.2 Amblyomma americanum
CGGTGGTATGGTAAAAAGCTCAAGAAGACTGTCCAAAGAGAGAAGCAAATGTCACCTCGTCTGCTTTATGTAGTCTTACTTTGAAAATTGCTGCCCCCATTCTTCGGCACGACCTCTCCATTTGCACTAGTAGTAGAGTACACGTGGATTGTTGTAGAAGTCCCCCTTTAAGAGCTCCGCCTGGCTCATCTATAGAACAGCGGTTGCGGAGTGTGGTTAGGAGAGCTGACGCGCATGCGCGGTCGGTGTGCAGGCGGTGGAGATGTTCACCGGCAGCCTGAAGGAGGTGACGGAGTGCGTGCGCGAGGCCACCCAGCGGCTGCGCGACACCGAGCTGCCCAACGACGTGGGCTCCACGGTGGAGCTGCTGCGCGCCCAGGGGGGCCAGTACCAGGAGCTGAAGGAGGACCTTCTCAATGCGTCGCAGCACGGACACCAGCTTCTGCGCTGTGTGCGGCCGCCGTCGCCGGCGCCCGCCGACCGGGCCCTTGGGGCGCCCGGTGCCACGCCCGCCCAGAGGCTCGTCAACGTGTGCGCCGTCGAGCGGCTGCTCCAGCAGCTGCACAGCGCCGAGCACGGCTTCGACGCCTTCTGGAGCGCGCACCAGAAGCGCCTCAACGAGTGCCTCGAGCTGCGCAAGTTCGAGCAGGAGTTCCGCGAGCTGCAGGCCAACATGGCGGCCAACTCGCGGGAGCTGGCCGCCATGCAGGCGGTCGGGGACTCCGTGGCCCAGGTGGACTCCCTGCTCCACGAGATGGACGAGTTCCGAGCGCTCGCCGAGGTGCGTCTCTATCGCTTCTTCCCGTTCTGGACACTCTCCCAGCAGTCTTCTGTATACAATGTGCTCGGAGTGGCGGAAATTCATAGTCGCGATTTAGGAGACTAGAAGTTGAAGTTTCGTTCACAGAATTGAATGCCGACGTCAAGATATTAGGAATGAAGCCAATGAAGCTTTTAAGTACCCCCGTGAGGCACTTATTACGCACTGTAAGTGTGCTATGTTGTTGGCGTGTCTCAGCTGAAACAAGCACCTGGGGAGACGTGCAAAGGTGCACCTCACGTACGCCACTATTCTGTCGGTCCTATCGAGCACTTACATCTTAGAGAGAGAGGATAAAAATTATTTCCCGCCGGGCGTTACAGCCACAAGTAGGCTGTGTTTCTGGCAGTCGATGTGACTCTAGACATGGGAGCAGTTTGTGCCTTGATACTATAGGGATGCTCATTCGGCCACTTATCCAGTTGTGCGTATATCGGAGAAGAGTCGTAAATGTGCACAACAAAGAATCAACATGATACTGTTTTTCAGCGACATCTTCTGTATTGAGCTCAAGAGTCCGCTATAAGCAGCCCAAATGGCGTTAAGAGTTTTTTTAACCTTGTCGTGCATCCAATAACTGGACGTAAAGTGTATGCAAGGGCATGTACTTCGCTTGTTAGATGTGTGGTTCGAACACTCCTTGGAACGCTAGTCTCGGGTGAACGTCAGTGTGCCGTGCTGGCTTTAAAGTCACTTCATCGCTAGCCGATGCACTTCGGTTTCCTTGTACTGTAATTACCTTGAAAATAAGTTACCTCGCTCCCCTGCTCCAAGAAAAAAAAATTGGGGCATTCTTAACAACTGCTAAACGAAGGAAATGCGAAAGATGTGGTTGCAGCCGTGACTGTTCGCATATGAGCGTCTGTGGGCCTTGACTTTGAAAGGCGGATGCGAGCAGAAAGGGAATAGTCCAGAAAGCAGATGAAAAATCTGCAGTGAATATATTATCGGAAGTCACGTGGGGACAGAGTGTCAAGAGTACTTTACTGCACTACAGGCGCCGATATGCCTTAGAGTTCGAATGCTGGCGTGTAGGATCAATCCCATTTACGTTTGGAGCGCACGCCACGGTCGGCTCGGAGCGGGTAGCGCAAACTTTAAGAAGAAAGCTTCGAAAAGTCTGCGCGCTTATGTAGGGCAGAGACATGCACGTAAAAGCTTTTGACCCACCAGGTGTGGTACACGGAGCATGCGACTGCGTTACTAACTGTTCGCGACGGTGGCGCCCATGCAGGAAGACCTCGAAAAAGCGGAGCAGCTGAGGCAGGCCGGCCGCGGATTGATCATGGCCAGCCACTACGCTGTTGACTCCATCGAGCCCAAGTGCGTCGAATTGGAGCGGATGTGCGCGGACTTCCAGGAGCAGCTGCGCCTGCGGATGGACGTCCTGCACCGCTACAGGGACCTCCAGGGGCGCATCGACAAGGTACAGGGCGTGGCTTGGAACCCGTGCGGTCACCTGCAATGCTCGGCTCTTTTGTCACACGCAATAGTCGATCTCATCGCAAGAAGCGCTCCTATATTCTGTATAGCTGTACTCGCGGGTGACTCATCCGTAAGCGCTTCGTATACAACTCACGTAGTGCAGCGAAATCTTATTACAGCGAAACAGAGAAGGCCCTAGGGTTTAGAGATAGTAATGGTCACGTGAAAGAATCTGGGGTACAAGTTAGCAATAAGCGATTGGAAGACTGGTGGCTCAAAAGGCAGGGAGGTGAATTGTATTGTATTGAAAGAAAATGGCGAATTTGTGGATTGATGTATAACATCAATAACACCATTAAAGAAATACGTAAAGAAAAAGCCGAGCATGGTGGCAACTGCCACCATCCCTTTTCAAGGGAGGGGCAAGGGATGGTGGCATTTTTCAAAGGGATGGTGGCATTTTTCATCCACATATCTTGCCAGCAGCCAGTGTTGCCCGGTGAGGTGGCCATGGAGTTGGCTAAAGCTTCTTCCTTTCAAGAGGTGGAACGATGACGTCATTCTCTCTTTCATCATTTCTTGCGACTGTTCTTGCCCCCTCCGTTTTCACTCGACTCCCGCCTTTTGGCGCAATAGCCCTTCGCTTACCAAGGCCGTGGCCAGCGTCGTTGCTCGTGACAATTGCGGCTCGCACCACTGCAGCCTAACCTGTATTGATAACGAATGCATGACGTGTATGTTGTTTACGCCTACATTCCTTTTCCACGCAGGCCAACAAGTGGTGTAGCCAGGGCGTGGAGCTTCTTGCTACACTGGATATTGAACGCTGCTCGTCCCCCGAGTTTGCTCGCGCTGCCCTGCAAGACATAGACACATTCCTCAACAGCTCTAGCGAATTCAAGCTTGGAGATCCACGCGAGTTTCACCGCTTCTTCAAGGACTTCATCAACAGCGACTCGAAGCCGCTCCTGCAGCAGGTTTGTAGAGAACTTGCAAGCGTTTATAATCACCCCTATTTGTAACAGAACCTCTTTAGGCGATTAGAAAAAAAAAATGCAGGAAAAGTATGTTAACGCAGCAGACGTATGATCTAAAGGCATTAAAATGTTGGAATGAAGACTTTAGAATAAAGTCAAAATGCATCTATTAACGCTTTCTCTTCCAAAAAATGTCTCAGCATTTATTTCTGCGAAGTCTTGATTTCTGAACAGCTTATTTTCAAGCGCTTGCAGGTTTCTATGCTCATCTGCTTCTTCTTTAGTGCGGAAGAGACTCCGCAACGCATTCCCTTTGGTGACTGCAAGTGCGGAAGTACTCGAAAGAGAATGAGAGAAAGAAACAAACTTTATTTCAAGCTTCTGAGATCGGCCCACTTATAGCGGCCGCAGTTATAACGAACGCTCGCTTATTACGAATGACGGCGCTGATGCCATGAAAATATGCATTAGGGCAATCGAGCTGCGTCTCAGGTACAGCGAGCAATCTCTTGGCGGTGTAACTCTGTTAGAACGAAAGAGGAGGCGTCGTCGAATAACTCGCGCTTCCTGCAAGTGCGGAAATTGGAGAACGTCTCAGAGAACCTGTGAAACCCGTCGCCGGGAAGAACGTGGGGACCCAGAATGTACATTTCTGACAAAGCAGCACGGTTTTACCAAATGATGCCGTCAAAAACGCATGTCTTGAAAGGCGAGGCCTGCGCCGGTTGAAGTCACGGCAAACTTTTGCGTTAACGTCTCTCTCTGCACGAGTATGGGCGGCAGCGACCAGCGGCTGCCCTTTGTCTTTGGTAAATCTTCCAAGATGCGATGGTTTGAGAGCTACGTTTTTGTACGCTGCTGTCTGAACACAAATACCTGGCTAACGCGTAAATTGTTAATTTTATTCGACGAGCACACAGCCAGGCTTAGGCTTCAACGGGGCAGTGGGCATCACGCACGATTTCCACGCCGAGGGGCTTGTTGAGTTGTGAGCGCCTGCTCGTGGGTCACAAATTTGTCACGTCCCACGTGTTACCTTCTCTGATTGTGGTGACTGTGCTCTTCTCGCCACCGAATGCCAAATGCCAGATATAGCACCCGTACATGGGCGTGATTCACGCGCTCAAGATGTCCTACCATCGGCACATCATCCAGCGCATGCTGATGCTGATGAGTAAAAAAAATATTAAATAGTGAAGGCATTAGTGCGTCTCTTCCAACTGTGGTATAAACAGACATTTCGTAAGCTTGCCCGGTGCCCCGCCGCGGTGGCTCAGTGGTTAGGGCGCTCGACTACTGATCCGGAGTTCCCGGGTTCGAACCCGACCGCGGCGGCTGCGTTTTTATGGAGGAAAAACGCTAAGGCGCCCGTGTGCTGTGCGATGTCAGTGCACGTTAAAGATCCCCAGGTGGTCGAAAGTATTCCGGAGCCCTCCACTACGGACCTATTTGTTCCTCTCTTCTTTCACTCCCTCCTTTATCCCTTCCCTTACGGCGCGGTTCAGGTGTCCAACGATATATGAGACAGATACTGCGCCATTTCCTTTCCACCAAAAACCAATTATTAAGCTTGCCCGGTGCACTGCAAATTTATGTCCTGGGTATTTTTAATGGTATGTAAAAAATGCATCTTAGGTTCACCACATCTAGAACTCAGGACACTTTCATGGGCTCTGATTGCACGGTCGAAAAACACAAAGGTGCAGGCTGCTGTTTCCTTATGTTCTGGATTATTCACAGTGCAGTGTACGGCTGTGTGAGATAATAGGCAATGTCTCGACTAGGTAGTTGTAAGCGCCATTCATGACACCTGGTTTCCTATGATCCTTTCAGGTTTTAAAAAGGGTAGACGATGTTAAGCTGATGTGCGAGAACAAGCAGGCGAGTCTTCGCAAGCTCGTTGCCCGACAAGTTAGGCCAGTGCAAGCAGTTGCCCCGGAGCCCTCCACTGTGCAGCAAGATACTCTGGCCTACGACGCCGAGGCACGCCTTTATCCTTCCAAGAAAGCAGCTTCCAAGGTGCTTCGCTCTCACTAAGCACAATTGGCGCTGTGATCAATGTTTGTTTCATGCTTGTGATCTGTGGTTACCTTGGCTTTTGTACAAATAATTTAGCAGATTTTTAATTTCGTTTATATTGAGTCTATAACACTAAGTCATCTGTGTGTAGATATGACTGTAGGCTGAGAAGAGTGCAGCAGTGGGTTATGTAAGGTTAGAAATGTCGTGCAATTTTACCTACACTTGGCAGCTAAGCACATGTACAGGTGGACAATACTCTTTTTGCCAATCAACACAGTTGTAAGCGAAACTACACATACCATATACAGTGGTATGAGTTGTTGCTGGTCCAATAATGGAGAATATTTTTAGATGGAAAATTCTCTTGAAATAATTAAACACAAATATTAGTAAGAAGAAAATCAAGGCTTGCACTTTTTGCTAACATCTACATGTTGAGAGTTGCAGGAAATTCAAGTCGCCATGTCATTTAGTTCTGAGCTGAGGCACTCTGATTGTGGGACGATATTGGTTAGAAAAGTGTTTACTTGTGCAATGACTTTTAGTTGTGATTTTGCTTTTACTTTAGACAGTGCAATTCTATAATACTGTTTAGGATTTTTACTCCAGCAATATCACCTGTTTATTAGATGAAGCACGTATCTTTCTTTACATGTTTAGAGCTCAAATGCACACATCGTCGCATTAGGTACAATCTGAAATGAAATGTACACAGGACATTGAGACTTTTGTTGCATATTTTATTCTTTTTGGATCTGGCGTTGTAATGATTGGATTTGTTCATCCAATGTGAGAAAGCTTTTTTTTTATTGCATATGTTGCTCCTAGCTAAAAGAAAGGGTGATCAGGCCAGTTTTTAATTTTTGCTCTCCTTTCCTCTGGGCAACCTCTTTGTGTGTATAGGTGTTGTCTTGTGGTAGCAAACCCTTTTGCCAATGAATGTTTCCATTGCATGGAGGAGACATCCTAAGGAATTTGTTCCTCTATTTTGATTATGTAGTGCTTTTCTGAACTTGCTAAAAAACTGAAATTATTTGCACAAATCACATGCTTCTAATGCATACCATAGCTTCTAAATTTTTGTTTAAAGAAAGCAATTGTTATTCTAATGATGAATTTTTCAGTGTTAATATGATCAAAAAGAGCTTTCTGTGACTTTTTTTGCAGTGTACCATGCTTGACAGGTTGCTGTTCTTAGAATGAGGAAGCTTTCACGCTTTGCATTCGCTGATTTGTTTTAAAATTTTTAGATATTAAGTTTTATAGCGCTGCCTTGATTTATTTGTATGCTTGTCTGTTGTGTTGTTTTTGTGCAGGTGTTTTTTGAGTTAGCATGGCATATTTGTAGTGTAGCATGACAGAGCCTCACAATCAGGCCTTGGAATGTGTAAAATTAGTTGGAAAGTTATTTTATATAATTATTTTTTATGTGCAATTGTATCAGAGCAGAATCTCGTATTTGTCTGTTTCTAACATCATGTTTGACACAGAAATTTTTAGCTCCTCGCTGATTCGTGCATGACAACATGTATATAGAATGCATTTTTAAAATTTTGTACCTAAGTTATGCCCTTCACTGTGTGGCCCCATTTTACAGTACTAGGCATGCTTGTTGAAGTCAATAAAGAGTGTGATGGTGGCGGCACGCATCACTAAACACAGTGCATGTTGCTGGTTTCTTTTGGTTCTTATTTTGGCATGCACAAGAACTTTCACAGCACATCATTCTTCTCTACCTTCTTGTCTGGTGGTGATGAAGCAGCCTTGGAAGCAGGAGGTAAAGGCTAACTTGATTGCACAGACACTGGAGCCCTTGTAGGCATCTTTAGTAATGAGTTTTTATCCATTCTGTGCTCCAGGAGAGATCAAGACTGTTTCTGCTCATGATTCTGAAATTGCAAGTGATTTGTGTTGCTTTCTCATATTGTTTATTTTTTCTACTGGTGAGTACAGCCTCATTGTTTTAATTTTTGTGTATTTATAGCACTACACGAATTGTACTAATATTTTGTGCTGCTCATAAAAAATGCTTTCTTCTGCTTCCAATGATGCATTGAACCATAAGTGAATGCTGTTGCAAGCTGATGCATTTTCAAGATAGCTTGTGCTTGTTTTCGTGCATTATGCTAACTATGCATGTTGCGAACTGCATGCTTGCATTTACTAACACCTCAGAACCAACCATAACTTCCGTGAAAACCTTTTGTAACCTTATTACCATGCCAGCCTGCGTAAATCTTATCTTGCTTACAAATGTATACTCCTGGCATTTAACCAAACCTCTCTAAATTTTACCTGCATGGTGACAGTATCAGATTCGTTGCAGCTTATTGAACAGATGAGTACTGCTGAATTTGTGTATGTTTACATTGGCAAGATCGCAACACTAGTGAGAGGCCTATAACAATCAAGAAAAGCTTAAATGCAGTTTACTAATCTTTCCGATTAGGATTATATTTCATCTGCTGAATGTCTCTCTGAATGCTTTGCGTGTGTGTTTGCTTTCTCTGAATGCAGCACGTAGAAGTTTGCTTTGCTCAAAATGAGGGTGTGGACTCTGGCCTGCAGTCTCTGGAAATTCTCCAGGACAAGAAAGGGTGACTGACTTGTGATTACTTTGCTGCGTTTGTACTGGATTGCCTTTAATATAGTGCAAAATGTTCTCAGGATGTCTCCACAATGTGCATATGACCTAAAAGTTAAGTAAATTTTCTCATTGCACCATTCTTCATTGACAGGACCTTCAAAAACTTTCATTTGGAATTTCATTATTTGTAATTTTTATAGCTTATCATGAAGATTTTGACATGTTAATCTTACAGCCTTTCCTTAGAAAAACAAATCATGAATCATGGCACAATGTGAAGATTCTGAAGCATTTTTCTCCTTTTTGGCCTGAGTGTGTACCTGACAGGGCAAAAATAAATGTTCATGCATAATGCGCACAAGGCAGGAACTTGACAGGCAAGACTGCATGTGCACAGCGCTAACTTCCAACACTCGTTTCCCGCTAACTGAGCCATACTTACACCCCACAGCCACAAATGCCCCAGCTCATGTAGTAATGTGCCTCGTATCATCTTTGTGTCTTGTCCTTGCGTTTTTATCGCATTTGCGCTGTTTTAAAGGCATTTATAGTGATGCATCAGACTAAAGCATATATACTCCGTTTCACGAAACGAAACGATGAAGTAAAGAAAGCCTTAGAAGCAATGAAAAGGGGAAAAGCAGCTGGGGAGGATCAGGTAACAGCAGATCTGTTGAAGGATGGAGGGGACATTGTGCTAGAAAAACTAGCCACCCTGTATACGCAATGCCTTATGACCTCGACTGTACCAGAAGCTTGGAAGAATGCAAACATTATCTTAATTCATAAGAAGGGAGACGCCAAGGACTTGAAAAATTACAGGCCGATCAGCTTACTATCCGTTGCCTACAAAGTATTTACTAAGGTAATCGCTAATAGAGTCAGGGCAACGTTAGACTTTAATCAACCAAATGATCAGGCAGGCTTTCGTAAAGGATATTCCACAATACATCATATTCACACTATCAATCAGGTGATAGAGAAATGCGCAGAATATAACCAACCTCTATATATAGCTTTCATTGATTACGAGAAAGCATTCGACTCAGTGGAAACCTCAGCAGTCATACAGGCATTGCGTAATCAGGGGGTAGAAGAGCCTTATGTCAAAATACTGGAAGATATATATAGCAAGCACAGCTACTATAGTCCGCCATAAAGTCAGCAATAAAATTCTAATAAGGAAGGGCGTCAGGCAAGGAGACACGATCTCGCCAATGCTGTTCACCGCATGTTTGCAGGAGGTATTTCGAGGCCTGAATTGGGAACAGTTGGGAATAAGAATAAATGGAGAATACCTAAATAATCTGAGATTTGCTGATGACATTGCCTTGCTGAGTCACTCAGGAGGTGAACTGCAAATCATAATCAACGAGTTAGACAGGCAGAGCAGATCGATGGGTCTAAAAATTAACATGCAGAAAACCAAGGTAATGTTCAACAGCCTAGCAAGGGAACAACAGTTCACAATTGGCAGCGAGAGCCTAGAAATTGTGCCGGCATACGTCTACTTAGGGCAGGTAGTGACAGCTGATCCGGATCATGAGAGGGAGATAACTAGAAGGATAAGAATGAGGTGGAGCGCATATGGCAAATTCTCGCAGATCATGAGTGGCAGTTTACCAATTTTCCTCAAGAGGAAAGTGTACAACAGCATAATCTTACCGGTACTCACCTACGGGGCAGAAACGCGGAGGCTAACGAAAAGAGTTCAGCTTAAGTTAAGGACAACGCAGCGAGCCATGGAAAGAAAAATGATAGGTGTAACGTTAAGAGATCGGAAGCGGGCAGAGTGGGTGAGAGAACAAACACGGATTAATGGCATCCTAGTCGAAATCAAGA
This sequence comes from Amblyomma americanum, assembly GCA_030143305.2. NCBI lineage: Eukaryota > Metazoa > Arthropoda > Arachnida > Ixodida > Ixodidae > Amblyomma > Amblyomma americanum. The sequence continues at coordinate 9,674 of JARKHS020001703.1, forward strand.
GAAAGAAATGGGCTTGGGCAGGGCATGTAATGCGAAGGCAAGATAACCGCTGGTCTTTAAGGGTAACGAAGTGGGTTCCAAGAGAAAGTAAGCGTAGCAGGGGGCGGCAGAAGGTTAGATGGGCGGATGAGATTAAGAAGTTTGCAGGCAAAGGGTGGATGCAGCTGGCAAAGGATAGGTTTAATTGGAGAGACATGGGAGAGGCCTTTGCCCTGCAGTGGGTGTAGTAAGGCTGATGATGATGATGATGATGATGACTCCGTTTCATACATAGCAGGCAACGATGCCAAAGCTAGCGCGTCTGTTCACGCAGGCTAAGTCCACGACCAAAAAGCAGTTCGCCATACAACCACAGTGACCGCTGACATATTTCGTTGCGGAAAATCTCAAGTACCTTGAATGGCAACCTGCTGCTCTTCGTTTTACCTCTGGCCATGTTTTCGTCCTGCGACGGCTCATAGAAACTTCTTGAAGTAAGAACGACACATGGCGGTATGATACGTGGCTCGTGGGGCGAATCGCCCTCACTCCATCCACTCCTAAAAAATAGTCCACATTCGGTGAAAGTTATAGCTAGAGGGCACAAACACTGAGCGCCTAGCAGTTCTGAGCGTGATTTTCAGTGCCAGAAGTTCGTTTAAATCGCTTTTTGTTTTCGTCCAAGCACTTACCGAGGACTCGAGAAGAACAAATTATACGTGGCGGAGTAATTTTGGCTTCGCGGACGGACTGCATCCGCAGCCTCTGCAGCATTGCTTGCTATGTATGAAACTGAGTAAAGTGAGTCTTGTGCAGAAATTAACCTACTATGAACATTTTTGATGATTAAGGGTGTCGTGGTTTGTTCAAAGGACGTGTTATGCATGCTGTTCTTTTTGGCTGAGTCGTTGCGGTCTTCAGGAGCGTAGCCACAGCAAAAGAATAAAAATTCAGTGTCTCGCTTCGTCGAGAGCATGAAATTGTTTTCAAGACAGGAGTAGCATATTCTAGGATTAGCCATATATGATGCTAGGCGTACTATCTGAATAGGTTTTAGTCGAGACCTTTGGCTGCTTGAAGTGTCTCTGCCTTCGCCCACTTCTGTTATTCAAACTGGGCAGCGCGATCAGTCTACTTATCTCCTTTAGCTTGCCGGTTTTCGGGAAGTGTTTCCTCATGCTTACAACTTGCCTTGCAGGTAGTACCTGCCATGTGCGCCGTGTACGATGTACAGTTCTACGAGGGCACTTAGCAGTGGAAAAAAGCGTAGTGAAGGCGAAAATCTTTAAAATTTACTTCTTTTACACTGCAGCATGGTGTTTTTGATAAAACGCGAGAGCACTTTTGAGTTTGCGATCTTTAGCAGCGCTGAGCCTTTCTTGAAGGCATTCTGGAGATTAAGCCTTCTTTGGTCATTTTAGGAAATAGCATTAAGAAAGAAACTTCGATTCGAATACGTTAAGCTTGATGCACAGATGAAAAGTAATTGAAGGGCGTCAAACTTCTGTTTGGCGTTTTTTTAGCACCTCTCTTGCACTGATGGAAGGAAATTACTCTGTGTCGCAAACATCTGTGTTCAGTGTAAACCTTTTGCCTCCTCGGGAATGTGCTGACAAAAGTGACGCATGCCCCTTCAGTATCTTAGACACTATTTTTTGTTACCAACCTTACAAATAACTTTACACGGCAGTTCAAAATGACGGAGTAGAGCGCATAGCATCGTGAACAGAACGGACGGGAAAGCGTGGGAGGAGGGAAGGGAGGGGGCGACGAGGCGGTCCCAGTTTAATCATGCATTTTGTGGGTTGTTCTTGTCGAATAAATGAGGTTCAGCATTTTTTTACGACGTAAAATTACTTGCTTGGGTGACTCCCCGCCCCGCTTAAATCCGCCCCTGCTGCTTTGTGCGGAGAGCCTAAGCGAAACGAAAAACTCCTTTTGGTTCAATGCAGTTGAGGACAACCTCTTGTATTCGACTTTTGCTTTAGCTTAAAGGGGCTGCGAAACACCGCTTGAGCGGATGCCGGTTACACTTCAGATGGATTCTTTATGTCGCACAGATGCTGACTCAAAAAGAATTACGAGAATCGATGCATAGGAACGGGAGTTATTCAGTGAAGAAATTTCAAAATACAAGCAAACAAAATGCTGCCCTCAACTCTATTTTCGCGTAGTTTCCCATACCCATTTCACTCTCCCAATGACGACACACTGTGCGACCAATCAAAACAGCCTATCTTAGCACGTGGCGGGAGTTTACACCCCATGGTTGCCTGTTCTCTGTATTTCGTTCATGCCAAGGCTGGCGGCGCCGTTTGCATGGTTACAACAACCATGTGAACGCCCAGCTGACCCAGCGATGCTTCATCGTCACCACGACGGCGCAGAAGGGAACACTGATCAGTGACGTTCCCTTACTTATGGATTCCATCTCGAGCGCGAGATACTGCGACGGTGTGACAGCCTGCGCAAGATATCAGACACATTTAACATAGCGCTTACCGCTACTGCTTATCGCCATCCATCGCCCTCTATCGCGCTGGTTGGTCACGGCGAGCAAGGAGCGCGCGCTGTTGACGGGAACGTGGCGCCATCTGGCGCCGCCGCCCGGTGATCCTCCACAAGCTGACGATGCGCTGTCTGCTAAATGTGAACTGAACGCATCATTCCTTGGGACCGAAACGAACGCTTATAGAGTGCAATGGCTCGATCGGATCAACTCCTCAATGCCACTCTCAGATACATAGATAGTACTCATAAGTGTTAGTGCTAGGTCGTAGGATGTTTACAGAGAGGCGCAAAGTCCATCGATGCAAAAAGTAGCCAGAGCCTCTAGTGGTGTATTTTTGTTTTACTTGCTTTACAGTGCTTTTATCTAGGGGAAAACAAGTTGGTTTTGTTAATGTAATATAGAACGCAAAAACTTGACAAAATGTATTTCTAGTTATTAACACAATTTGCAGTATATTTACTCTTTGTCCATTCATAAAGCTCGCCCTCCGTGATGTCATATCCGATGCTAAAAACCGCCAGTGTATGGTGACACCGTCAGCGCCATGAATTTGTTTTTGCGAGCTTATTTAAATATTAAAAACAGGAGTATACGGGGTACGACCGATCCTAATAGCATCACTATAACTCCTTCTATGCAACCAACGGGCAAAATAATGCACTGAAAATGTGTTTCGGGGCCCCTTTAAGGAGGACACATTAATTTACGGGTACTCGTGGCCTTCATTAAGCAATGATAGTTATTTCGAACACTAAATGTCTTTTAACACGATAGCCGTGTGAGTTTAGTTTATTTCCAGGGCTATATCGAAAAAGCTTCATTGTAGCTACAGTGGTCTGCTCTTTGCTTTCGTTTTACAGCATTAGCTTGCATTAGAGCGTTGACTTGCTGCCCCCAAGCAATTTTGTCTTATGACACTTGAGCCATGAAAATGTGCCTTTAGTTGTCTTGTGATCTATGTGGACATGACAGTGGAAACATATGGCGGAAGGGGAGGGGGACATATGACATTTGGGGTGGGGGGGTATTGCTATACGACCTTATACCTGTATGTCACTTCCTCGTCCGGAGGTCAAATTCAGGGCGCTTTTTGTTTATTTCCCTCCGGTCGATTTGAGTTGAGGTGTTGAGGCTTCAGGTGGGATTAGCCTTGCTTACTCTGCCGGCAATTGCTCCACCGTAGCGTCACTTCTATGGTTCCCTCTAGTTGTAGGGGACAGAACTGCCAAGTATCTCTTAGCATTTGCATGGACTGTTGTGACTTTTGCTGCTGCGAAATGTGTTGCATTGCTAAGTGCAAACCGCATGAAAAGCAAGCGAACAATTTAACAGCACTTTATGGCACAGGACGAAGCCTGTTCGTCACTTTGAGTCGCAAATGTACTGCTACGATATGAAAATAGTCTACCTGGTGCCCTAGTCAAGTAACTGATTATTGTCAGCCGTGTTGGTTGAAGAAACCTCGGCAGCAAGCCGTTAGGCTACTCTTTAAAGAAGGTTTGCCCTACACTGGTAGGTAAACTATATGAAATCAGTGATGCATTTATGAGGTCAGTGTGACGTGCCCTACTGTCGTAGAAGCTAACCGTTTGTAAAGGCGCACGTTGCTGGACAAGTATGTGTCATACCTTCTCACAAGAAAGGTTGCATAACTGTTTAACTATATACTTGGACTCAAATGCATTATGCAGAAAATTATCAGGGTAATAACAAGTTGATGGTGACAGACAACGAGTGCACGTCACAAACAATCTTAGAACAAACGTGCAACTGCAGTTAGTAAACTCTCCACTTGAGCAGCTTCTTCCTCGAAAGGCAAATTGTTGAACCGCTGGAAGTAAAGCATACACTCCAAAGTTCGACGGAATCCCGCTTGGCGAGGGAAAATCATAGCGTTTGGCAAAAAATGCACACTGACAAAAAGTGAATACAAGAAAGGAAACCCCATTGGTGTTTCGACGGCCGTACGTGTGCCTTGATTACAATGAATCTAATGACCTGACGGTGAATTATATGGGAATGATTTTCGTAAAGGAGCGGATTTAGATCTCTAGAGAGATTGCCTTATGTGCGGTTAATCGCATGTGGCGTTGACGTACAGGAATTCCATGCAAGCGTTCTGAGAGTGATTGTCCCTTGGCAATCACACGAGCAGCGTCTCACCCGATGCCGCGTCCCAGTCCCCCCAGAGATATACATCCGCTGTATTAAGACAATCATCCCAATATTGTTCCCCGGCCTGTGCTTCGTTTTATTGAGATCAAAGCAAGGTGACTAGAAATACCCGTAATCAAGGCGCCCGCATGGGCGCGGTAACGTACAGTCTCTGGTGAGTGCGTCTTTTTTCCCAATCGCTAAAACATACATTGTTTCAGCTAGGTATCTCCAAGTGAATGGGAACAGTTTTTGTAGCACCTGTTTATTTGAAATGTTTAATCGAGCGTGTTTTGTTACGGTTAGAATTCAAGTTTTACACATTATTGGTCGCTAAGTTTCTGCGCATCCATCACCATATACTACCGCATAAAATTCCTGTTGGTTTTTTTATTTGACTACAACACTTATAGGTATAGGCCACTGTGTCCACCGCAAAGCCGTAACTAAACGGAGAGTTAGGCCTTGTAGACCTAGGAAAAGCTTTGTTCTTGACTTTTTTTAATGCGGTAACATTTAGGTTGTCGTCTCACAAAAAAATTCCGGCTTCTCTGTTACGAAATTATGCTTAATCGAGAGAGGTCACGTGACCTTCTGATGTCATCACACTCTGCCCACCGGATTGTGAGCTAACTGACCACCTTTGCCAAATTCAACGCTGTTACCACTTGTCGACCGTGACGCTGCTCTTGAGCCTTAAGGAAGCTCGGAAAGAGCAACCCGTGTCTCACAAGCCCCATTGGTGGCTGTGTTTTAAACAGCCACCTGCCGTGGCAGTGGCGCACGGTTTAAGCGCTGCAGCACTGCGCAAGTAGTGGTATGAGGACTCTTCGCGATCTCTGAATATGATTGAGAGGGTCGTGACGTCTTCAACACCTCGTGACCACCAGTGGACCAATCATTGGGCACCTCCAAATTTGAAAATCTTAGGGCCCCCGAAATTCGGAAGTTAGCCAACACCAGAAAATGAATTAAAGAGGGTTAGTAGGTCGGATTAGTATAATCTCATATGATAATCCAATGAAAGGCACTTGAACATTCTAGAATGTGCTGACTCATGCGTACCATGTGAGAGCAATGGAACCCGTTCCAACCATATCGTTGGCGGGAAAATCTCAAGAAGCTTACTAGACTCTCATTGTAGTCACCATAGCAGGCAACATAAATGATATCGCATTTTCTTTTTTAAAAAAATTTGGTCAAAAAGGCTCCCAAGTTTTTTGTGCTCCAACTGCATTGGTTCATTGCTACTTGCAGGCATGTTATGACCGAGCTGATTGAAACTGAGAAGACCTACGTTCATGAGCTGTACAGCATTATCCAGGTAAGGTATAGTGAAATTGCCCTCTTTCTTTAAATTCGAAAACAAGAGAAACTACGGGGATGTGTCTCTGACAGTGACTTGTCGATGGAAGAAAACATGCTACATCATCCCATCGATTTTAAGTGCTGGGCTAATAATATTTTGTTAAGTCCGTCGTTATTGTTTCTAACGGAATACACGACATATTAGCATGGTAATGGTCTTATTTAAATGTGGAGAAACGAGAAACTCGGTATATATATGCAGTGTGTTTCACCTAAGACTTTCTGCAATTTTTAAAAATAGGCATTTTGAGTTAAAAGCGCCTTTTTCGGCTTAGCATTGTTAACCGTGTAATGCATCAGCATGCAGATAAGACGTGCCAATTTAATGCAGGCTCGTTCACTAATACTGAGTCGTTAAATTTTAGCTATTACTCTTAGGCTCCTTAACTATTGAGGGGCGTGTACCTTACAAAATTTTTGTAGAAAAATAATTGAAATGTTATTCTTCAATGTGTAGAAATTACATTGAAATAACATTGTTTTTCTCTTGATAAAACATTGAGGGGCATTCAGATTTCTTGAATATTGGCCACTGAAATACCATTGAAATTTTATTGAGTAGTGCTGTGTTGAAATTTTGTTGCTTTATTAGAGATATTTTGCTGGGAATTTTTCAGAACTGCCACTGCACATAAAATTTAAAAAAATAATATGCATGCGTTCCTATTACGCCCGCTTCCGATGCAAATCTCGGGGTACATCTGCTTCAAGCTCAAGAAATGCGGGCAACCAGTGCTCACACTTTTATTGCTTCAAGCTCGTGTTGATGTTGAGCTGCAAACACCCAGTAGTGGATATTATGCGAGCGCGCGCACACATACACACACACGCACGCACACGCATAACGCATGAAGACAGCACTCGCATTACATAACATGAAGCAGTTTGCAGACGAGACTGTAAAATACGCAATGATTGAAAATCCACTCATGTTGATTTATCTCATCTTCATCCATATATACTCCTCTACAAAAGTGTCTCGGTGGATGCAGGTGATAAACTGCCAATCATCAAAGTTTTCTTAATTATATTATTGAGATTTTTGTTTATTTTGTGCCATACAATATTCAGGTTCACATGCGAAGTTCAGTTAGTTGGATACCTTGACCACTTCACGAACATATAAAAATAAAGCCAATAGTAAGAGCCGCTTTTGCATGAGCGCACATACGAACCTCCACAGCACATAAGTAGCAGCGGCACTTTTCTTTTTATGAAATGGAGATTTTGAGCTGCTTACTAGAGTATTTACAGGAGCTGCGTTCTGACTGAGCATAAAGTATATATGGTAAGACTCAGGTACCAGGTTGGACAAAAGTTCTGGGGCAGGGTCTGCTGTTCATCGGTATATCCTGCCACTAAAGATGCCGATAAAGCTATCAAGGTTCTCAGAGGTTACAGCGATACTTCTACCGTCTACAGATATTTTGAACTTTGGTGGTGTCGTACCTTCCTGACTATACTGCTGAAAAGCAGACCCTGTGGCCTGGAAACTTTTGACCGACCCTGTACATCAGGCGCATCTAGATTAGGCCTACTTTTTAAAGTTAGGCTTAGATATAACTCAACAACGTGCACTCAGCAAATACTTCATTGTGAAGTGTTCAACAAAAATTTCTTTGAGGTTTGTTGAAAAAACTTTATGATTGTTGAAATGACGTTGAAAAACCGTTGAGTCAACAAAACCACAACAGAATATTAATGGGAACTCAAAGCTTTATTTTGTAATAGCCCACCGTAAGTAATATCAATATTAGTTTTAAGATTTTTGAAAACGCTGTTACCCTCGGCGCTGTGGTCCAACAAATTTTGGCTACATCGCGCCAAAATACATGCGCTTTCAAAAAGTTTGCAGGCAAAGCAACCTTTCTCTATTGCGTGTAACTCGTCGAAATAGCCCAGCTGGGCCACAGCGCCTAGGGCAACCGCGTTTTTGAAATTCTAAAAACTGATATGGGTGCCACTTACGGTGGGCTACACGCTTCTCTATAATTAAGGAGCCTAACAGTAATAGTTAAATGTTAACAATTAAATATTAGTTAACCAGCCTGCTAGTCAGCACATCTTTGCTGTATTCTGATGTACTACATCGCTGAGAATTCTATGACGCAGTAAGCGCACTCCTGTCTGTCTGGAGAACCTATTTGCTATGAAGCAAAGCACAACAGAACTTTTGCGAGAAATATATTTCCACGACTGTTTGGAGTCCGGGTGACTTAAAAGGAGATCGAAAGACAACAGTCGCCTGTTGTCTTTTTTTTTCTACTTACAGTTTGTCTGCAAAAGACATTTTTGTGTTTATGATTGATTTACTACTCATCCTCTTGGTTTCCCTTGGTTTGAATGAAGGGCAGTTTTTTGGTAAACTTACGTGTCGTGCCCAAATGACCGATCATTGCTGCTGGTAACTTAGACTAAAGGTGGCGTCTGAAATGATTCAAACGTAGCTGCTAAACGCAGGCTCCAAAAGCCCCAGCATATCTAGTACTTGTCATGCAATGACATACCCGCATGATATGCGTCAGGTTGCATTTCGCAAATGAATATCCGGGTATTTTTCATGGCTTTCAGGGGGCAGTATTTCTCCAAACGTGCACCTTTCGATTCTTATTGAGAATAAACGAAATATTGGGGGTAAATGTTTTTTATAAAGTGGCGAGAGCCATATCTCGACACTGACTTCTCCACGCGTTTTGTTGTTTGCATGCCTGTCCGTGCAGGGGTACAAGAAGGAAATGTCTAACCCCGAGATGAAACACCTCGTGCCTCACTCCCTGTACGGGAAAGCCGATATACTGTTTGGGAACATGGAGGCCCTCTACCAGTTCCACAATGAGTGAGTGTGAGGAGGCAAAATGGCACCTCTTGTGTCCAAACCGGAAACTCTGTGAACCGGGTCGCAGGTCGTTCACGTTTTGCATGAAGCTGCAGCCTTTAGTTCATGCTATAGCTATTCAGCGTGTGTGCAACGCATGGCGTCGAGAAAAATTATATGAAACAAATTAGTACAAGGTTAGTCAGTTCCATTATAGCTAAAGCCAGTCGTACTCTTAGATACATTCGTCGCAATTTCTCTCTTGCACCATCATCATTAAAATTAATAATGTTCACAACCTACATTCGTTCACAACTCAAATACGCATCATCTGTTTGGGATCCCGGCCAGGTAACTCTCATACAGTCCCTTGAGGCAGTGCAAAATTGCTCAGCCCGGTTCATCTTGACTATCAAAGGACAGCCAGTGTTACCAGTATGAAAGCATACTTGCATCTCCCGCTCTCATCATGATAACCTCGAAGAAAACTATCTCGATCGCCTCTCACTTTTTCATAAAATATACCACCATAACTCAACATTGCGTTCCTTGTGGGCTCAACCCCCATCATTAATTTCATATCGCCGCAACCACATTCAAAAGGTCAACATTCCACACTCAAACACGGTTGCCTATTCTAACTCGTTTCTTCCCCGTAACTGTAATGATTGAAATAACCTCTCTGCATCACTAACAAGTATAACTGGAGAAGAAAACTTTAAACCCGCGTTACAAAGCTTCTTTTTTGCCAAGTGTTAAACCATTTTTCATTTGTTTATGTTGATTGTGTACTGTGTTCCTTATTACAGTTTATATTTGGTTATATTTTTGACACCAATGCCGCCTTCTAGAAATTACATTTTGTACCTCGTTGTTCCTTTTTTCTTTTGTTTTCTTTTGTTTACTTCATGTGCTGACTTCCGCAGCAAACATTTATTATCTAAACCTTCTGTCTTGACATTGTATAACCTGCATCCGCCCCTTCCCTCTTTAACGTACATCGGAACCCTGAGGGTAATTTAAATGAATGAATAAATAAATAATTGCAGGAAACAATACCTCCGTATCAAATAGGTCTTTAATTGACTGTTTTTGCAACCTGTAGGTGAACATTTTCATCTAGAATGTAGTGAGTCTTATGACGCCGCAATTCGGCTGTGCACAAAATATTATTTTATGACGCTGTTATTTTGGTAACGAAATAACTATGACATACAAGTCTGTCATGAGTTTTATTACTTTTATTACTTTTTTTGCATGGAAAATGTCAGGCAAGGGTTCTGTTGAGGTGAAGCGACTCTTTCGAATTTCGCACAAGTACTGGCAGAAATTTACAACATTATAAAAACAATAGAATGCGTCTTCGTTCACTCCCAAGTGTCCTTCAATTTGAAGGGAAGTATAGGAGTGAAATTTATTTTACTTTTATTGCTCGCCGTTTTCAAGAGACCATAATCAGCACATTTGTCGAAATCGACGTCACGGTGGTGTCGTGGATCCTCCCTCCGCATGCAGGCTTACCTCGGCCCGCTTTGTGCTTACTGAGGCAGAGATAATCATTTCGCCCATGGGGGACAGCGAAAAATTTTCACCAGTTGTTTGAGCAGTGAGCAGGGTGTCCAGATCTCAACATCCCATCATTTGTTCCTTAATTGTCTTTCAGTGCTTGATTTACAGCGCTTTTTGATTGCGTTTAATTGCTGTGCTTGTTTTTAGCGTCTTCCTAGAGGATCTTCAAAACTGCCGAAGCACTCCTGAGTTAGTGGGAACCTGTTTCGTTCAACGGGTAAGCCAGTACTGCAGCGGACCTTAATTTTGCTAACGTGAGGACGCCGCCGATTTCCTTTGAAAAACTTTCTACAAAATGACGTACGCTTTTTTCTTCTTTGCAGAAGGAAACCTTTCATAAACTGTACAGTACATATTGCATGAACAAACCAAAGTCCGAAGCACTGAGACTCCAGTGCGCCAACGATAATGCCTTCTTCAAGGTAAGAGCGCCCCCCTCCCTCCATGTTGAAAATCATGCGCCACATGGTAGCAGCCGCGGGAACTAGAACCGCTGGTCGCGAATTTTTGGTAATGTGTGTGAGAAAGGCGGGTGCTTGACGGGGTGTCCGGCTGATCAATAACATGATTTTTGCAATATTCTGACCCATGATACATTGCATGCGTACACGAGAATGGTCCAGCAAGTAACTGTATGAAGTGCCTAACAAAGTGTTATAATTTCTCCATTCATTTGTCAAGTGTGAGTTTACACTTTCTTCGTAGGCAAATCGCACAACCTGCCTACTGCCGCTATCCAGCGCCGCTTAATGGCTGCGCCTGCACAGAGTTTTACACAAACTGTTGATAAGGAATTTCTGGATTACTGGGCTCGCCTAAAGTTTTTGTATGCGAAGCGTTGGAGGCATTAAGTAGTTCTGTTTAAAAGCCGCTCAAAACTAAATACTACCTTCATGTCGACATGTGGAACGGCGCAACAGCGACAGCCCTGCAGCATGGTGGCACACATCAGTGCCTTTTTTACGCGTAAATGCGTGAAAGCACGTACAAGCGTGTGTATATGTAGGCTGAAAAATAATGCAAGAGTCTGGAAGGCAGATATAAGGATAGACATTGCATTATTCAGCGCAAGACTACTTTCTTGCTGTTCTCGCCTCAGTTCTTTTCGGCTCCTCAAATTCACTGGCGTTTGCTATCGCGCTCATTTGTTATTGCTTACATTAACACATCAAAAGAAATTGCAATTGATTAAAATAGTTGCGTCGTTTCTAACGCATTTGTAGTGAGGTGAAGCATTTTTACGCAAAGCTTTCTGCGGTGCAAGAAAATTGTGGTGCTTTGTAATCACTTCTCAGTCAATTTAAAGTTACTTGCTCGTTTACACTATTATATGCAAAAGGCGAAAGTCACATTTGTAGTGGAGTTTTTGATGAAAATATGAACCCTGTATGTTATTTGACGGACATCGTGAAACATGCATGCCCAATTTGTCCATAATATCTGCTCGAACCGCGGCGGCTGCGTTTTTATGGAGGAAAAACGCGAAGGCGCCCGTGTGCTGTGCGATGTCAGTGCACGTTAAAGATCCCCAGGTGGTCGAAATTATTCCGGAGCCCTCCACTACGGACCTATTTGTTCCTTCCTTCTTTCGCTCCCTCCTTTATTCCTTCCCTTACGGCGCGGTTCAGGTGTCCAACGATATATGAGACAGATACTGCGCCATTTCCTTTCCACCAAAAACCAATTATTATTATTATTATTATTATTATTATTAACCCACAGCAGATTAAGCAATTCTTGTCAATGAATGCTTCTGTTAAAATTCCTTCTCAGTAATCCTTCTCAGCATGTTGGCGTTGTTAGGAAACTGTTTTTAACAGAGTATTGTTATGCACTGCTAATATGAAAACTTACCGGACTAAATCGTAAGATTAAGCCGAGATCCCATGTAAAGCCAGCATGGACAAATCGCCCCGTTAAGAACTCTGCATTAATTCCCGCCACAGAATGCGAACTGTTCGCCGGCGGACCTCCGTCCACAAGGCCACACTTAGAACAAGTAACAGGAAAAATCGCAAATATTGCAATTACACGGATATCAGTAAAAATGACATAGACAGCATATAGCACATCCCTGCAGCACTTCAACCTAAGCTCACATCACTGCAAGACGAAAACTGTGCATGCTCTCCCCCATTTCGTTAATATTACCGTCGCTTATAGACGACTGAATAGGATGTCCAGTTTGTCGTTACGGCACAACTTGACTAAACGGTTCATAAATTACTGCTGCATTTACCTGGGTCTCTAGGAATGCCAAAGAAAACTGAACCACAAGCTGCCATTGGACGCCTATCTGCTCAAGCCTGTCCAGAGGATTACTAAGTATCAACTGCTGCTCAAGGCAAGTTTCGTCACTGCTCTTCGTTTATTATAGAGCTTAGTTTGTTATGATTTTGTGGCAAGCGCTCCTGAAACATCTTCACGATTATTTTTCTCTGCTGAGTAGACTGATCTACGAAGAAACGTTGAGCTGTCGCCCAGCTGCCGATCGCTGTTGAATTTTCGGAAAGATTTGGTGAATACAAAACAAATATTCCCCTTTCAGGAGTTCTGTATCCAAATTTATTCAGAGTTAGAAACAAGCAACAATCGCCAAAGAATATCCCAGGTTGAACCCATAGTACACCTTCTTTGCATTCTTAATTATCTCAGTTTTGATAGCGAACGGCCCATGTCTCTCGTAACGATTTCAAATATTTAAAATCTGAGTTGAGTGCAGTGCCAAATGCAAGTTTGTAGGTACCCGCCGCGGTGGCTCAGTGGTTAGGGCGCTCGACTACTGATCCGGAGTTCCCGGGTTCGAACCCGACCGCGGCGGCTGCGTTTTTATGGAGGAAAAACGCTAAGGCGCCCGTGTGCTGTGCGATGTCAGTGCACATTAAAGATCCCCAGGGGGTCGAAATTATTCCGGAGCCCTCCACTACGGCACCTCCTCTTCCTTTCTTCTTTCACTCCCTCCTTTATTCCTTCCCTTACGGCGCGGTTCGGGTGTCCAACGATACATGAGACAGATACTGCGCCATTTCCTTTCCCCCAAAACCAATTATTATTAGTGTGGCGACCTCTATTAATGTTATACCATAAAATTATTCATTTTATTGTACCACGTACAGTACTCACGGATTGAAATAGGACATTCGGAGCGCGTGGCCGTCGCTTCATGGAGCGCCGCCCGTAGACGCTCATGGAACCAAGGTGGTGCATTGTGGTATGGCGTGAGAGGGAGAACATCTACAAAGCAGAATTGTTCCTTCCAGTAGCCAATCAGCCGGCCTGTGGTTTACCACATGCCTGCGTGGCACTGCAAGGCTAGCGCTCCGAATGTCCTATTTCAATCCGTGAGTACTGTACATTAGGGTTAATAAATTAGCCTGGCAGACGTCGTACTTGCTTTCGTTATAGGCAAGCAGTGCAAACTTGTTTGCATGACAATAGTTAAGTGGATATGTGTATGCTTTCCCTTTTTAGCTTTTTTCTTGACGTGGCCTGTCACAAAAGTGACAAAATTGACTCAGTTTTTTTTTTTTGCATTGCCTGTCGTGTTCCTGGTTTGTAATGTAAATTTTTATTTTTTTTTCTCAGAGATTTGAGTTGATAGTGCTTATCGCCAGTGACTTTATAAAGCGAATTCCTTCTGCGTCCACACACCTTTATTTCAGGATCTCCTGAAATACTCCGAAGGTTCTGGGGAGCAGTACGAGCTGCAGGAGGCTGTGAACACTATGCTCGATGTACTTAAGCACGTGAACGACAGTATGCACCAAGTCTCGATTACTGGCTTCCACGTGAGTTGCAAATTTTTATTTGATGGATTATCGCCCTTTGATATGTTGAACAAAACGTCGAATCTTAATAGAAGCACCCTAAGCACAATTGTAGCGTCCATACATGAGACCTTATAGCACTAAGTGAAATATTTATGATACTCGGTGTTATGCAGGGTCGCTCAATATGAAAGGGAACATAGGAGCGCGTAGCCTCCACGCTTCGCGAACAGCTGTCGCTGAGAGCCCGCGAGAATCAGTGGCACGGCCACCCGCTCCCGTGATCCCTTTCTTATTGACCGACACTGTACATCCAACTGTCGATCTAGAGCAAAAAGACACACGAAGCCGCTGGATGTTATAGGGACGGACGCTAGTGGTCACTGTCGTAGCGTCGATTCCTGGCATCCTGCTAGTGCTCAATGGGAGTTCGATTTTGCCGTACAGAATTCTTCGATGCAAATTAAGAAGAATTTGCCGTTGCTGTAATCAGCATAGAAATATGTCTTAACATGTCACTAAGCAGGCTGTTCAGGACAAGGCCATATTCATGCACTTGAAGGAACTGAGGTAAAAAGTATCTTATATGTGGATTTTACTGCTGCTACTGGGTGCCGATATAATATCGGACCTTTTGTAGAAAACGTACCATTATATGAGACCGTCTATCAGACTACGCTGGACGATCATTTTACTTTTTAAGGCGTAGTAACAGAACCTCTGGTGCCTTACGCTGTTCACGCAGGTATTTGAATGCCAAGACTACTGAAACTTTAATTACGGCAGCATCTGTGGATGCAGCTCCTAAAATAAGCAAGATGTTATTTTTAAACGGCGGCTGTGCCTTTCGACACTCTTGTTATAAATGTTCCTGGAGCAGTAAGCGTGAAGTGACATTAACATGCGTGCTTAATTCTTGTTTCAGGGAAGTCTCGCTGACTACGGAAAGCTGCTTCTGCAAGGGATGTTCAACGTCTGGATGGAGAAAAAGAAAAAGGATCGCATGAGGGAGCTGCGGTTCAAGCCCAGCCAGCGCTACATCTTCCTCTATGAGCACCTGGTTCTCTTCACCAAGAAGTACGGCCGAGATGACAACCCTAGCTATGCATTCAAGAACGCGCTAAAGGTTCGTGACCCCTACTCTTCTCTCTTATTTTTTTCTTTTTGTGCACAGGATATACAATTTCCTTTATTTTCTTCAGACCTCGCAGATCGGCTTGACGGAGAATTTTAAAGGGTCCAGGGGAGACAAGAGAAAGTTTGAAGTATGGCTACACGGGAGAACACAGGTCTTCATAATTCAGGTAAACTATACACTTTTTTTATTCAGTACATCAAACATCTTTGGTATGGGACATTACATGAGAGAGGAGCGCGAGAGTTCACGAGCAGTGGTCCTAGCTGCGTTCTTTAAATGGGTGATGATGATATGATTCACGGCGTCCTGAGGTAGATAAGTACCTAATGGTGCTATTTGCTCTTTGCTGCCGATATGGCTGTGTAGTTTATGTAACAGATCCTTATCAACTTTTATTACATCCCACGTCATACAGCTCGTTACATTTATCTGCAATTTTGCTTTCACGTAGCACTTCACAGAAATATTAGGCTAGTTACTACTAATATGGAGCTTTAATTTGGCTTCTGACTCAAAATAGAGAAAACCAAACTGCAAGGGGTCTTGGAATGTTCACTTAGACGAGAAAAGAAAGTGTTGATCAGTTTGTTTTATTTGATCCTGTAAATTTCAGGCGCCGTCTGTCGAGTGCAAAGAGTTGTGGGTGAAGAACATCAAACAGGTTTTGCTGCAGCAGTTTGAACACCTAAAAGGTAAGTGACGCTGAAAAGTTTTGTAATGGAAGGAAATCTTAAACCGTGTTCTCCAACTGATGCAGACGAAAGCAAGCGCCAGCATTACGAGAAGTACGAGCAGCTGAACGGGGTTAAGCCGCAGTCGCCCAGGTAAGTACTAAGACCTTAGACAGTTGCGCAACACATGCGCTACACGTGCGCTAGACGTCTCATACCGGTATATTTGGCTTTTCAAAGTTTGTCATGGTCTGTTGAGCACTTTTTTGGCTCCCAAAGACAAACCTGCGTTGTTTCCAGGCTAGTCGTTAGCTGCCTGCAGACGACACTGCTCAGTCTGAGCAGAGTATGACTGCTCTGCTTACTCGCTGCAAGCCGTGCTGCTGACTGCCTGTGAGTTAGATGGTTTAGGCGGCTGCAAACTCTTATTGTCCATAGGTTTACTGGGAATCTCCAGCAGTTTCCTTAGAAGTGGGAGGATAACGGGGATTATTGTACTGGCTTTACTGCTCCAGTTAGACCTCTTCACCCATTTCCTAGCTGCAGTAAAGCGACGCCACTTAATCCTTTCTCCTTCGAGTAGATTTGATTATATCCCTATAGACTCGCTCTTCAGACGGTTCCTCTGAATCAATAAAAATGATAGCGTTCACATTTTTTTCTATTTACCTCCCATCTGCAACTCCGGCTTTTCGTATACATGAGCTCGCTGTCTGTCTCGATAACATTGCTGGCATCGGGCTTCTTATGGTGATGATGAAATCTCTATTCATATGCGTTCTTCCTTTCACTAACTCTGCACAAGTCGGTGCTAGCATCTCAGCTACTATCGTTTCTTACTAAAATTAAACTAGCAAGAAAGCACCGACCCGTCGCGGTGGCTCAGTGGTTAGGGCGCTCGACTACTGATCCGGAGTTTCCGGGTTCGAACCCGACCGCGGCGGCTGCGTTTTTATAGAGGAAAAACGCCAAGGCGCCCGTGTGCTCAGCGATGTTAGTGCACGTTAAAGATCTTCAGGTGGTCGAAATTATTCCGGAGCCCTCCACTACGGCACCTCTTTCTTCCTTTCTTTTTTCACTCCCTCCTTTATCCCTTCCCTTACGGTGCGGTTCAGGTGTCCAATGGTATATGAGACAGATACTGCGCCATTTCCTTTCCCCAAAAAACCAATTAATATTATTATTATTATTATTAAGAAAGCACCACGAAGAGGCTTGTAAGTGCTACCAGAAGGGGGACAGTTTTTTTTTTTTTGCTCCACAGAGAGAGAATGTTAGGAAGTGCTATGAAGTAGGGCTTAAAGAGAGGAGAATAAAAGCGACAGGAAAATACAGTGCCACGTTTTAAACGGTACAAGGTGCTTGGCTATGGAAGGTGAGATTGTTGAGACCAGTCTGGCCGGCAGGGCTGTTTGCTGTCTTAATAGAAGAGAACGGGAACGCCCATCGACGTTGTATATACTCCACGCCACAGTTCATTAGCAGTCAAGTGAAAACTACGAGCAAGAGGAGACGATTTCTACAAGTGTGCGGTTCTCGCGCGCTCGTGAGCCAGCTACGCAGGTCTCGAAGCCATTGCCAAGCGCGTGTACATTCGCTTCCATTAAACTACGAACAAACTGTGGAGTACTCTTGGGTCAACGTGGCTTCTTTTATTTTTCCATGCATGGCAACGCGTGCGGAACGTAACAAAAGAAAGGGCAATCAGCGTTTCTTTCGCGTAGTTAACTGTGGCGTGTATTTGTATCTCCTTTTGAAGCGTGCACAGTACTATTTTGTTTGTAATCGCCCACTGTAATGCCGAATGGCGCTGTGGGTATCAGGTAACTAAATAAATGTGATCCCGTCTTTGTCGTATTTCAAAGTATGAATTGTCACCAACTGATCCAACTTTTTCTGCCAATTTACTTTTTTTTTGCACCACGCAGCAGCCGCGTGCGGCATACCATCAGCGGCATGAGCTGGGAAAGCCGGCGCGTGGCGGACAACAACAACAGCCGCAGCGGGTGCCAGCGAGCCAGCCGCGTGCTTGGCCGCCGGGCCACCTTCCCGGCGTTGCGGAGCTACGGCGCAAACGGGGAGCTGTCCGATCACGAGGACGGCTGGTCCACCGACGACCTCTCGCAGAGCGAGGATGAAGAGGAAGACGAAGGGGACATCTTCGTCACTTCCGAGGTAAAACGCCAGGTAGACTGGTTTAGAATAGGGTGACCCCACTGCTTGGGAGATCAGGGGAGAAGCGGAGGCACATTATTTGTCAGAAGTTTAGAGCCCAGAGTTGTTTGCTTCTGGGCCACCCCGTTTGGCTCATTATATATCCCCAGCATTTTAAATTACTTGAAGGTAAGAGGGACTCTAGTCCTGCCCCCATTGAAAGTTAGGACTTGCAAGGATATGCTACAAGAACCCAACTACAGTGCTTAGAATCAAGCCCACCTGGACCATGAACTTTTGACCAAAGGCTGTACCTTCTTCTCGCCTGCTACGCTGCGCTGAGTGAAGGATGGCGGAACGACAGTGCAAGGAAAAGTGAAGATAGGGGGTAGCAATGTCCTGATGCAATGAGCTGCTCACCCGTTGTCCAACGCACGATATATATACATGCGCACGCGAGCATCACATGTACGCATCCTTTACAAATGCTTCATAGACGAGCTTCAAGGCTATATTTTCGCACAAAAACTGGGAAGAGCATTGCGGCGGGAGATGTAATGGCGTATTTTAGCTGGTTCTACCAGTGTCTATGGAATGTTATTTCTGGTAGCATACCTTAACGCACCTGTGAGAAAGAACAGTTGCTTTAGAGGGCTCCGGGACCACAGCCTGTTGTGTTAACTCTCGCTCTTCGTGACGCGTATGCGCAGGCCTTCCCTGTCTACATCCAGGCCTGTTGCTTATAGGAGGCTGGAGTACAAATCGTTTACGTAACTAATGCCGTTGATTTCATGACGCTGAAGTACGAATGCTCTGACTGAATATGCCGGTGCTCCCCGAACTATTTTGAAATATCTTGTGTGATTTCGACGCTTCAGCGCGTGCCCGCCTTGACTCTCCACTTCGTTGCTATGGTGTGGAATAGATGGAGCCGGAACACTTATACGCTCCTCCGCCAGCTAGCACTTGCGGGAAGGTGGTCAAGAGAGTAGGGCCTGCCGTTCAGGGCATACCATAGTGCAGATGCACATCCCTAGGAGGGAGTTAGTTTACGATGTTCTGTGACCTTTTAGCATGACCTGGAACTTTCGACCTTCGTAAAGCTAGGCGTACTCCAATCCACGTGAACGTACACTGTTAAAGAACGGGCACCCTTGTAGTGTACTTACTGCGCTTGTGGTCGTAGGGGGTTGGAATTGTCAATTATGGTCGGTTTTGTGCACCTTGATTTCCCTGTACAGCTGTAGGTACAGATTGTATTTACAGCTCGGCTGTGCATGGACTCATGCAAGTTGCCAAGAGTGGAGGCTCACTTTCTGCGAGTTGGATGAACAGTGCCGCCTGTGCTCTGGCGGACTGCGCGCAGGTCGGCGGCAGCTACGTTGCCCTAGGCGACTACGAGGCGGTGGACGTGGGCGAAGCGTCGCTGGTCGAGGGCCAGCCCGTGCAAGTTCTTCGGGTGGGCTGCGCCGGGTGGTGGTACGTGCGCTGCCTCGGAGGAGGCGGCCGCGAGGGCTGGGTGCCGGCCGCCTACCTGGGACCCAGTACCCGCGCACACCACACCGCGCGCTCGTCACCTTCCGTCAGCAGCCAGGGTGAGCGAACACAGACGCAATGGGCAACGCTCTGCGACGTCATTGTCAAGTCGGTTTTTCTCGCTTTAGTGCTGAGCGCTGATATGCATTGTTGTAGTTTCAGGATTTTTTCAAGACCATGCGAAGCAGGAACAAATCTACGGCGCAGGATATGGTAGCTGTGGGTCGTAGCACCTTCCCGATCGATTATACCGTAGAAGTGCTAGGTCTAGGGAATCGATAACGCCTGTCCCTGCCGACATCAGGCATGGTGGCAGTAAACTGTCTGTCATTTTGTGGAGGTATGGCCCTTTATACCATACCTCTACAAAACGACAGTGTACTTCTATCATGTCATGGTATGGTATGGTATGGTATGGTATGGTATGGTATGGTATGGTATGGTATGGTATGGTATGGTATGGTATGGCATGGCATGGTATAACGTCCTGAAACTGCACGCGGGTGATGGGGGACGCCGTAGGGGAGAGCTGCGGGTTAATTTTGGGTTTTTTAAACTGCACTGACACTGCACACCACACGGGTGGTTTCGCATTTCGTTTGCAGTGGAGGTTGTATCACTGACTGAGCCAGAAGCCAGATAAGCTTACCGCATGTGTTACTCTCTTGTTACGCCTTGACGAACGTTTCTCTTTTTTTAAAAAAGAACGACCTGTTGTTTTTCTTTTACTCGTTTCAGACTCGGGCACTGGAGGCCTTCACCATGCCATTAGTCGCATCAGCATGGCCAGCAACCTGAGCAGTACTAGTCTCGACGGGGGCATGTGAACGCTTCCGTTCTGACGCACGCCACAAGCTGTAAATAATGTACAGAGAATGCGGTGGGAGAGTGGAAGCTACGACAGCTATTGCAATTTACTTCCGTGACATCGTCGACAGGGAGATTTCTATTTCCGTCGGCACAATAGGTCACAACGCATTCCAAAGAAATCGGCAGCTTTGTTCATGTTGCCTCCTTAGAGGCTTGCGAAAGCTTTAGTCGTATATCAGCAGCGATTTCGCCTTTGTTACTGACAAAATCTGTACAAAACTTAAAACTTGTACAGATAAGCAAAAGTAGTAGAAATTTTTATTTCTTGTAAAGCAAGACCTGGGCTGCTTAAACAATACCAAAGTGTGGATGTGAAGTAACTGCATCGTCATTGTGCTGGGTTGTGTCGCAGTTTTGTCACAGTTGTGTGTTCCGTGCGTATTTGTGATGTGTTTTGGACTGTACGTGTGATAGATGCATGTCACGCTTATGCGTGCCAGCACTTCGGTAGCTTCAGTACCCGAAAATTTGCGTAGTTTTCTGTGAAAAAAATTGTGTGTGCCTGTTTTTGTTTTCGCGCCGGGAACAAATTGAAAAAAAAAACGAGAAGCACGCGCCACCTCACGCGAGACTTAGCTTATAAACTCGAGAACCTACACTCGTTCGCCTGGCTGCGGGTTAGCAAACAGCCAAACAGCCTGTATACGCACCTTTGAGACCTTATCATGCATAACCTTGAATTACCTCTGGTCGTGTCCTTATCACTTGCGACCGCATATACGTGAAAAGCCTACTGAAGCAGAATCCTGCGTTACGTCGAAGGCTTAACTGCGGAATTCATTCATCATGCAGCATTTGACCAAAGAACATCGATCTTCTCGAGCTGTACACTAAAACTCTCACTAGAGTAGACGCTTCCTTCCACTGTTCCTTGAAATTTTTCGCGGCGGCAACTGCTTCGCCAAGTGATAGTGATAACCGCCGTGAAGACTTCATTGATTCTGTTATAATTTTTTTTCTTTTTGAGCAAAATATTCAAACGCGGTGATTCGGCTCTCAGTCTTCAACCGTGTAATATCACGGTACCTCACAGATATTGTCGCTTCGTGCATTTAATAAATAGCGCATTGACACATATTGACCAAACGGCATACCTGCGTATTTCCTTGTCACTGTACATACAGGCAGCGTCCCGAAGTTAGGTGTGCTCGACTTATTAGTTGCGTTTCGTGAGTGCACGCAAACCAGTGTGCGCGCCGAATTTCAGTGAAGTGTGTGCATGTGTGACGTCGTTGAGATCCGCGCTACTTCTTCCCCGGTGTTTGTTTTCAGTCCTATAGGCCGCGTTTGGTGTAAACTGCGCGGTTGAGCATTGTCGCTCGTGCCTCTGTTGCTCAAAGGCACGGCAACGCTTGGCTTCGTTCTCCCGGACAACCAGACCCCCACTCCGTATTTGATAGCGTTTTTTCATACTCTTTCGTACTTTGTTACACTACACGCATACCGTTAATTTAGGACAAGCTTTACCGTGCGACTGTTGCGGAAACGGCCCGGCGTTTCTCACCTCGCTCTCTCCTCTTTCTCTCCTCGCCTGCGCGGGTGTACATATTGGCGAGGCCAGCTTACGCTATAGCATCGCGGAATTCCACAGGCCTGCCTTGTATAACAGCTTTTCCTCGTCTTGAAGCAGACCTTTTTAGTAGAACCAGCTACAATAAAAAGATGCCGTCTACCAAAGATTTATTGCATTGCAGAGCTTTGCAAATGAGTTCAAAGTACTCTGTAACCAAGGGCAACGAATATGTGACTATGCTGAAATCTATAGCTTCCTGAGCGCATGTGGAGCGGAGGCTCTTTGCGCCTCCGCTGTTCTTTTTATTCCAGACTGTGGCGCTACACACAAGAAACTTAGTCGTACGTTCCAAACTCTTGCGTTTCACCGCTCAACTGCTCTTTGCAGCCTCGCGTTGTTGCAGCCTCCGCAGGGATTTGCAATGCGGGGGAAAAAAAAAGTTCAATGCCACGCGCTGTGCTACAGGAATGTGTGCCTTCAACTTTGACTGACAAGCTGAATGGCCCGGGCCGTGCCATAGTTGGTGTTTCCTTTTTGAAAGTACATCGACACCACGCCCAACAACACGGGAAAGCGAGCGGACAGGAACCTGGAACGCTTTTTTTGTACACCTCTAGCTTTCTCCGAATGTGGAAAGCGGTCGTTTTGCGTTAAAAGTTGCTGCGACCATTCTCGCCTGCTGCCAAAGCCTTACCAAGTTTCTTTCAAGGACGCGCGCGCATGCGCGCGAGCGAGCCGAGCGCGACCGTCGCTGCTCTTGCACACAGACTTTCCTTTTACGCCGCACGTCTTCCAGAGATCGGCTGGCTCGACCACGGCGCCGTTGACTCCGCCGTGGCGCGTGTTAAAATGAGCTCGCTGAAAATGCGAAGTTACGAGTCCCTTCACTGCGCAGCCTGGCCACGAAGATAGAACAATTCCTGAAGCTGAATGTTTTGTGTCGTGAAGGCCGCGTATGCTTTGGAAGGCCCGTGAAATGATGTCAGAAGCACGATATTGAGGATGGCGGCTATGCGATCCAGAAAGGAAACTTCAGCCCAGGTGCTGGAAGATGTACTTGTCGCGAGGTAAGTTATGGCTGCATTTGGAATCTGCCCCAGTCCTCGTCATATGCGCGCAAACAGGCGTCCACTATGGCTAGTATGACTCGTGCTAAGTAGCTGGCGCGGTGTTGGAAAACGAGGCTTAAGATACAGGTCACTGAAGAAAGACTATAAGTCAGCGTGTATTTTGAGAGGGAGTACTTCAAGAGCGTAATATGTTCATCTGCATATTGTGTATCCAGTGAAAGTGAAGAAAAAAAAAGAAATGTTAGTGCCGAAAGACTTCTTAGGACTTTGCCGATGAATCGCAGCTCTCACTTCGTTTGTAACAGTGCGCATCCGAGTAGGCTCAGCTCGAAACGTCACAGCTGGGTAGGTTTTGATTCATAAAGCCTAAATTAAAGCTTTTTGGCGATCGCAATATTATTAAAAAGCTTCACGAAGAACAAAAAGAAGCCCCATGAATGTTGCGTTTCATTTTCTTCCTCGTAGAAATTCCCCTACATTCTACTCGAGGAAATCACCGTTTAATCGAAGGTCAGGTTCCAGCTACGCCCCCCGCCTCCATCCTTTTTTTTTTTTTGCTGACTGCAATACTGTCACACAGCATTGACGGTACGTGCCAGTGAAACTCAGCAATATTTTCAGAGGTATTGCCTTATGCTGGCCGGAATGCATTGGAAAGGACGCCCCGCAGAATACAATAAGAGAAGCACGGAAATAAGGAAAAAAAAATTGGACAGCGTTGTATGAATGCGCATGGCTTTTAATTGAAAGAAACTATAAACGCCTCCTGCATGGACACAATAGAGTAAGTTTGGGTGAACAACATGATGACAGTATAAGTACAAGTAAAAGAAATAAGCCAATGCGGAGAAAGGATTAATAGAGGGAAGAATAGCAGAGTCCGGGATGACCGAAACCTATCTGACGCACATCGCTTTGTCGGCAAAGGCGGGATGTGCAATGTTTGAAGCGGAGCTCTTCGACACCTTCAGCAAAGGCGCATGTTTATGACTGTCTATTAAGGCTTGCGTCTTGAAGGCCTCGGCCTATAAGACTTCACAGACGCTGTTATGTGATTTTTATTTTTCACTGACCTAGACTTTATGTGCCATCTGGCATTAAGCACCAAAAATGATAAAAAGGAAAGAAACTGCCTTCGGGAATGCATTACATGGCATTTCAGTTTAAAAGCAATGGTTGCGGTTTCAGGTCTCTCGAGCTGGCGCTGGTGCACTGAGGAAGAGCTCGCGCCCCTGCCACGTATTTGTTTGCTTCTGTTCACACGGCAGCTTTTAGACTGTGTACGTGTCGTCTACGTGTAAACCTGGGACACCAATTTCGTGCACACGTACAATGCAGAGTGGAAACACTTCCTGTTTAGTGCACGCTTATCCTGCCTCGCCTGTGTGCAATGCACAGTGTGCGCCGCTGTACTTGCTAATAATGTAAGAATAAAAATGGGACACGCTGTAAATAATGGTGTACTTATGTCACATTGAAAGTCACGCGTTGTTCGGTGTCTACCAAAGAAAATATTGTGTGAATATGAGCATCGCACTACGAGACGTGTACATTTCTGTTCATTATGATACCTAAAGAGGCTTGTGCATTTTCAGCGTTTGATGCCATTAAAGTAACTTTGGTTCCAAGAGGTTGTTATTGTTTTCTGTTCCTGCAGACGCGCACATCCGTGTCTACACAGAAAAGTGACACAAACTTTTTTTTTTTCAAATGAAAGGTAAGCACTGACCTCTCACACAGACCGTCGATACATACCAAGACCAATATGAAATAGAACCCCCACAACCACACTGTGAACGACAGCCCACCGCTCAGTTTATATGGGTAACATTCCCATTGTATAGTAGGTGTAATTAGGGACACCGCACGATTCAATTAAAAGAAAATTCTCTTATTCCACAACTGCCATAAAAACACCCAGACTTTCAGTTTTCAAGCATTGGTGAAGAAACTGCGTTAACTGCATAGTATTGGTCCACTTTGATTGCAAGTCTGAAGGGAGTCCATCAACAGCTTTGCAAGTGCGTGTAAGGACAGTGCACCCGGAAAACCCAAGTTCACCCCACCGCATTTGTTGCAATACATGTGACAACAGGGCGTAGTGATCTACTGCTGCGCGTTCCCAAAGCTTGAAATTCTAAGTGACTCCTTGCGCGCACATAAGCTGCAATTTTCTACAATAAATTACAGTATATGACGGAACATCTGCTCAGCGAATGATGTATTTGACTGTGTGGTGAAGACATTTTGAGGAATAAGCCTAAGAATCCGACTGTGAGGTTTGTTTGTGTAATTGCAGTTTTTATCGAGGAATTCGCACACATGATGTGTACCCATGGTTGTATGCGCTGGTGTTTATAACGCGCAGCAGAAATCTTGCAACGAGAACAAGTGCGAAGTGAACAAGAGCGGACACTAGACCGGTCATAAGAGATGGAATTCACCGAATTTATTTCGGCTGTCTGGGATTCGTTATTGTACGTCTCAGAATCGGCATCTTCTCTTATCATCACTTCTTATTTCACGCCCTTATCTTCCACACGATCAGTATTTAATTTGTTCTCTACGCATTAAAATTACTGAAATGACAGTGTAGCAGCAACACTGGCACAGGCGGCACCGGCTGCCGACAAGGACGACGCCGAGGAGAATCCGAGTTGAACTCCTGCCTCGCGTTGGTGCCTCGCGCGAGTCTGTTCTTTCTGGCTCAAAACTGCGCATCGAACCCTGGCACTTATGCTATTAAATTAGCCGATGCTTCCCTCACCCCGGCCAAATACTGGTTGGCGCGACAAACTGGTGACCCGGACGTGATGAAGTCTCTGCGTCTGGGAGGTGATGCATGGGAGGTGAAGATTTATATCCCCGCCCCGGGTGTCCAGTCTGCAAGAACAGAGACTGTGAGGCGGATATTCACCACCTGTTGTGGGACTGCCCGGAGGTGAAGCCGACGAGAATTCGGCACCTGGCGTCAGTGGGACTCTCACCAGACAATCCGGATTCTTATATTGCATGGACACAGGGTCCATATCATCGTTCACTTCTTGATTTCATCAGATCAGTTCAACTTTTTTTCATTTATTTAAGCATCTTACTCATCTCTCACTTCATAGTTTTTATGCCCTGAGGCAATAAACATCGCTTCAAAAAAAAAAAAGGTGACGCATGCACTGGTGGCCTGGATGCTGACTTGGCTGAGCCAAAGCTGACGATCGGGCCCGGAAGGGGGAAGGCGATGCGACAGCATGGAGACTTCGCTAGAGGGGCCATCACCGGGCAAGGCATTGCCGTCGGCGTTCCATTCTGCGTGCGGATGTTCTTGCTGACATTCAAGGTCACCAGTTTTTTGGGCATGCAGCCCTCTATCCTTTTTCTCCCGGAAGATTTCCCCTGCTGAAAGCCGATACAGTACTCCCGGCCGTGAGCTCCTCGCCATGTACAGTCTTTGTCAAAAATATACAGCCCAAGGTTTTCGTTTCCAAAGCCATGTAGCGGAGTTCTTAAGCACATTGGACAATCCTAAGCTTTGGAGGGTTGAGGACTTCAGTTCTTGTCGCGTTCGTGAGATTAAGGTCCCTGATTATACAAGAGTAGCCGCGCTGCAGGACTCAGAAGCAGACCCCTTGGGCTGTATACTTTTGACAAAGACTGTAAATGTCCATCCGGCATTCTAAGCACCTCCTCGAAGGCCGGCAGTTCCACATTGTCACCGATCATAAACCACTCACTTTTGTCATCAAGTCGGGGATTAGTAAATTCTCGCCAGGTGAAATCCGTCACCTTTCGTACGTCGCGGAATTCACGACTGACATCAGGCACGTGCAAGGCCTTGACAACGCCCCAGCCTACGCACTGTAACTTGTCACCGCTTCAGTTACCTCTGCCGCCTCGTCAGCCAATCTCGACTTTGCCGCCCCTGCCACAGCACAGCACCAGGACCTGTAGAACTAAGACTTTCTCAATGCACCCGGCTTAGTGGTCCTCCGTGAAGTTCTCTCTTCGTGCCCCGTCCCCATCATTTGCTACACTTCAACAGGCTCTCCGCGCCCTTTTGTACCCTCTGCGTTTTGATTCCTTGCTTTCGGTGCCCTCCACGAGTGACAGCGTCGCAAGAGCCTTCGTCGCCGGCTGGGTGTCCCGCTACGAGCCGTGGCCCCTAGTTCGAATCTGCCCATTTTCCAAACCTTATGGGTATGCTTGGAACTTCCCGAATTCGCACTACCGCTTTCCATCCCTTCGTCAATGACATGATTTAATCGTTCCATCGTCCGCTCAAGACACCCCTCAAGCACAACGAGATACCATACACTGGACTACATCTCCGCCATTTGTTCATCTCAGCCTCTGTGCTACATTGAAACAAGATCTCCGTTGTAGACCAGCAGAACTTGTTCTCGACTCAACCCTACATCTTCCCGGGGAACTTTTCGACTTGACTTGTTTCATGTCCCAGCCACCCCCCTGCGGATTTTGTGAAACAGCTTCTTGCATTTTGCCGTCCTCCTGTCCCTCGATACCAGCCCCGTCAATATTCGCAAGTTCTGTCTGTACTTCGAACTTGCACTCACGTTTCTGTTCGGCGAGACTCCGTCCACAGACTCCGTTCGCAAACCGCTGCAGCGTCCCTACGACGACCCATTCCGTGTTGTCGAGCGCCGTCCGAAGTTTTTTTGTCGTCAGCGTTCCCTGACGCCCCGATTCCATTTCCATCGGCCGCCTGAAGCGAGCCTTCACAGAGGACGTTTTCCCCAGTTTCTCTGCCCCAACCGGACGGCTGCCCACCTACGCCATCTTCCCGTGCCAATCGCCAAAAGCGACACGTCTCAATCCAGCTCCCAGCTCTTTCGGGTTCCTCACAAGTATGTGTGTGCAACTGGGGCGCGGGAGGGGGGGGGGGGTTGCTGTGCCAGCAGAACTTGCTGCACGTAGCACAGGCGGCACCGGCTGCGGGAGGCGACGACACCGAGGAGCATCCCAGTTGGACTCCTTCCTCGCGCTCATGCCTCGCGCGAGACAGTTCTCGCTGGCTCGAGGCAGCGCATCGGACACTTGCCCTTCTGCCAATAAATCACCTGATGCTTCCCTCATCCCGGAGTCACACTGGTTGACGCGACAACAGCATCATAGGTATCAATAAAGTTCCCCAGTATGTGCGAACGGAGTACCCACATTACCAGACAAGCAAACCTGGAAAGCAGTGCTCTGTGACTACTATAACATAAATAAAATCTGTTTAGCATAAAGCTCAAAGGCGTAGACTTACTTGCGTACTAATTAGATATATAGGGTAGAGGCCTATGCTTTGCCGTGAAACGTTGCTGGGCTGGTGATGATGATATCTTTAAAGATGGTGATGTCTGAATCGCAATTTACGGCGCAATAGAACGTGTTATATTGTTCTCTGCAGCAGCCCGTCATAAGTCGCTGCGCCGTCCCGACGGGTCAGTTGTTGGCTTGTGAAGGAGAGGAATATATGTTGTCTGCGGGTAGCGGACCAGCCACTACCTCACCAAGTGACCACAGGCCCATCAGGGCGCCCGTGGACCACGGCGATAGAGTGTTTAGCAGGTTGCCGTGCTCTTGGAGGTAAGGGAATGCCACAAGTGCTGGAAACGGACTTTCCGCCACCTGACGCCGTCGTGAGGGCCCGCGCAAGGTATCTCAACATGTCCCCTAACCCTTCATTCTCCTTGTATTTAAGATAATAAAGTTTTACCACCACCACCAATGGCATCTATCGTCGCAAAAGACTAGAAAGCCACTCAGCATTTGTAAGTTCATCGGTAGGCTCTCCGGGGCCAGATGGGAGAATGGGCACGTTCCCACGAGGATTCATCCCTCTTATGGAGAACGTTTTCATGCCGGTCATCCGCGCGCTTCGGGGCGAAGTCCAAAATCTTGTTTCCCCAACGCTGAAGTCGCCCATTCCAGTGTGGGCAGGATTAGTGATGGAGCTTCATAGGGCTGGGGATGTACTGGCACCTTCTCTTAATAGCTGATATACTCGTAACTAAGTAAGACGAAAACTTCGCCATCAACCGGTGGCAGTGCGGGAAAGCGGTCTTACGGGAACACGAAACAGTTCCTCCCGACCGAGTTAAACGTTACCGTTCCCTAGAAGAGGTGAAGAGCTGGAGAGAATAAACCGAGCATAACTGATCACTCGTTTTTTTCGTCGTTACGTTCTCCTGAGATAAAAGATTACATGAATATTATTTAATAACAAAATAACAACGTATAATACAAATTTTTGATTTTGGCACACTGCCCACATGCAAAACACGGAAGAGCGTGCAGGAGGTGTGACCGTACACCTGGCAAAGGCCTGCCCTTCTTTTACAGTAACTAACCATTTAGTTTGTAATGAATCAAAATACCGACCAATTAAAAACAATTAGACTCTAGGTACAGCTAGCAGCTTCGGTTTGGTGCAAACCAGAACTGACCGCTTCGGGAGGATGCGCTGTGGCGAGTCCCATAGTGAGCACGGTCGAGACATGTGAGCTCGAAAAGAAAAATTCGTGCTTGCGCCGCGCAAACATTTGGAATAGCTTTTCCTGAGAACAGCCATCATATGACACCGCCAGCAATATATCCAGCTGCTGTTATAACCCTGCATTTTCGCAGGTTCCTTTAGGGTCCTCGAGCTTCTTGATATCAAGTTCGCTGTAAAGTGTTACTCTGACATACTGCCTTATTGTATAGCGTCACTCAGTATGAAAGAGAACACGTGAGCGCGTGGTCACCGCACTTCGCGAAGCACTACCACCGAGAGCCGGAGAGAATCTATGGCAGCCCACATTAAGTACACACCACATTGTTTGATTATTAACGTATGGCGATAAGCCTTGCTTTTGGGCTCTTTTCGTAGGGATAGTCACCTTAAGAAGTCTCTTTAAAGCGTCGCCTGTGCTACGAATGTCCATAGTGGTAGAGGATTTCGAAGTTGCGCTCAAATAGTGCTTCTTGATGTGCACTCTCATGTCAACACACAGAGCTCAAAGGCGTTACGTCACCGTCAAAAAACAGCCGCTGGGAACGGCAGCCGTACCCAAACGTCGTGCTTAAACATGCGTGGTCGTCTGCTTAAAATTACGCCATAATTCGCGCAGCGCTGATGCCGCAGCCCACAGAGAAAATGCAAACGAAGGTCATGTGTGTTCTCGCTTCGCACCGAAATTTCGCAACACACTTTCCTTTCAGGTCGAAGTTAAAAGCTGCTAATGTAATACGAAGTAAAAAACTGCCACAGGCGCCGGCACCCACACACACTTACATAGTAACAAGGCAGTCAATCTGATGGTATAGCATAGGGCACTTACCTTCTAATCCAAATCCAGATATAGCACTCCCGCCACTGTCTGCCCATAGCCGAAGAGTAGTTTAGAATGTACGCTTGAATGAATGATTTATTTGTTTTTTTTTATGGGGAAGGGGGGGGGGGGCATGTCGCACTTAAAAGAGAGCTTGCGTGCTCATGCATGGTTTTTACTCCAAGTCAGTGGATCGGTGAGGATTGCGAAAATAGAACCTTGTCATTTGATATGCGTCGCGCCAACGTCCAGTCTGTTACTTGAGATCGTAGTTACTTCAGGTCGCTTCGCTAAGGCAATTTGCTCTACAAGACGACAGTCCCTAGCTCGAACAGACGCGTTTTATGCGGAGAAGTCGTCGCTGTCTCTTGGCTTGAAGAAGAAGGGCGAGGCAGAGGCGATCAGAAGGCCACCCAGCGGAGAGCTGCTCGAAATAGCACGCTGTTCCAAGTAACTTGAGCCAAGGACTTAGGGAGAAAGCAGGCACATTTAGGGGGGCATAAATTGAAAAAAAAAAAGCGTTAGCGGATAGCCTATATGGTAAATTCACGCGTAGTGAAAGTTTCGGTTGTCTCATAATTAACGAACCAATTATTTCATAGTCACTAGATGAACATCTGCATAATCGAGAGTTTCAGTTACGAAATCTGAAACCCTTAAATGCAACCCAAATAGCGCAATTTTTGAAGACTGGGACTTTAGTACGACCACATTTTCTAAGCCCTAGACGAAATTTGACCAAAAGCTGCGGCTTCCGAGCAATATATCTCACACTGGAAGGGACAGGTGACAGAAGTTCTTTCGATATTACGTCCATCTCAGTGCAGCGCTACAGTCTGGTGCCTGTAATAATGGCCAGGGTTCTCCGCCGACCACCTCTTCCTCGCTTTCGAGAACCTTAAACATGGATACGACACTCCAGCCGTTGGCTTTCAAACATGCTAAAAATTTCGCCTCCTTCGCTCTAACCCTCGATTTGAGGCTGCCTTCGGTTCAACGAATCTCAAAGCTCGGCGTCCTCTTCTCATAAAATTCACGATTTTTCTGAAGCTCCTTCTCACTTCCTGCTTGTAAGGTCAAGTGACCTGCGGATCGCCGCAACCACTTTACCTTTCCAGGGCACGTGACCGGAAAAAGGTTGTTTTCCAAAGCTGGTGTCTGCAATGCTTGTCCTGCTCTGCCTGCACTATTACCACTTATATAAAAGGTGAGCTTCTGAGGAGCATCGATGGTTACATACCCAGGCTATAACTAGTGCATAAACTGGCGATAGCATTGCAGCGGTAGGCAGACTGCAGGCTATCGCATCTTAGAGAAAAAAAGAGAATTAATTGAGATTAATTAGTCAGTTAATTAAACAAGAAATAATACTACATGTGCAAGGCTGGTGCCGACAGCACCGCATGTTTGATGCTTGCACAGTATGATACATTTATGAAAACCTTGCCGCAAGTTACGTCGGAAACGCTGTCTATGTCTTCTCGGTTTGTTTCTGGTTATTGATCATTTCTATATCTGAAGCACACGGCTGAGACGGGGATGAAAAGCATGTGCTGCAGGCGAAAATTATTTTATGGCACACTCGGAAGCACCCCCTCCTCGCCCTCTAAAAAAGAAAAAAAACACTGCCCTGCATCTTTAACATACCAGACTCCGCACTTGGGGGATGAGCTAATTAACCGTTTTTCGCTACCCTAGTAGACCATAAACATCCCCTAGCCGTGGCTTTTACGTGCACTTAATTACCTTTACAATTAAGTCAAAGGGGCACTGGGATTAATTTCTTAAAATCACTGCTGCTCTATAGTCGGCTTTTACTGCCAGTATGCCATGCAAAAATGTAGCGCTCGTCGCAAGTGCACACGGACTGGGACAGAAATGCGCCTGCTAGCCAGACGACAACGTTCACTGTGAGATTCCAATCGCCTTCCTTTATATCACTTGCGGCTGACAGCAACATGAAAGACAAAACACGTTTGTAAGAGCATATTAACACAAAAAACTGGCAATGGTTTAACTCTTCTATACTTGGCTACGCTTCGTTAGACGCTTTAAACGCCTCGCAGGCGTTTCAGGCACGCTGTGAGCCGTGCTCTCATCAATGGCGAAATTGCATGCCAGAGCGGCGTCTCTTCCTTAAGCGAATACCGAGTGACGTGCATAATCACATGACCGCATCTGGCGAAGCGGCGGTCGGCGCACCGCGGTCGAAGCAGTGGCGTGGCGGTGGTTAGATCCGCGGAGAGTCACGTGGCCTGACGTCACAGCTACACCTGCGGCACTCCTCCTGCTGAAGGTCAAACTGCAACACCCAATGACCTTGGAGAAAAATGGTGCAGTGGAGCTCTCGCTCCAAAATACTCTTCTGCTAGATATAGCCTAAAACACAGTAGGTTTGAAGTGCCCCACTGAAGGAGCGCTGAAAAATGTTTCGCACCGTTTCAATTCGAACACCAATTCTGAACAAAAAATAATCGATTTCTCTTGGCTCTCGGAGAAAAAAGAAGTAGCGATAATTATTGCTAGTCGGCAGAAACATGCCGGCAGAAACATTTTACTCCGTCGAAATGAGGCCTTATGATCACATGGGTTTACGAAGACTTTTCAGGAGATTTCGTTTTTGTGTTGCGTTTCGTTGTCGGCCATTTCTTTGCATAAGCTTTCACAACTGAACGATGTGACAGCATCTCGAAAGAGCTCTGGCTTGATATAACACTTCTTCAACGTAGCATTAAAAAGCGGTTAAAAGTGCAGATACGATAGAAAACAACAACAAAATTTGAAATAATGTTGGCTGTCCAGCATACCATTTCGCATAGCATCGTAAGTCGCCGCTTATCGTAGGTCTTGTGCCCTGGGGAAAAAGGCGGGAGCGCGTTTCCATTAGCGGCCATCAATAACTGCGGACGTTGTCGCAACTGGTTCGACAGGCACGTCAGCATACGCCAATTTTTTTCCCTGGTTGACTTTGCTCTGGATTCTGGAACAGCATGTTTTGTGACCTCGTGGACAATCGCTTGCACGAAAGGGCATATTAGTAGCCCCCAATCTTCGGTACTATCAATGTCGCAGCCTTTAGAGCTGCTGCAGACATTAGACGGTTTTTCTTCCTAGCTTGTTTCAGGAACGTAGATCATATATTTTTAATAAAACCAGAAAGGAAAAGGCAAATAAATATGAATCATAACGAGTTCAGTGCGATAATGAGTGCCTGCCTATTTTGCTTGCAAACAAGCTGGAATGCCAATCCATACAGTAATTTATGATTGAAGTTTTCTTTGGATTATTTTTGTATACATAAGCCTTTCAAGAAAATGTGAGTAGGGTTACATGCGCCACCTGTAGATTTCATAAGGTAACCAGATAAAAACTTAATTGGCGATTACACGCGTGGTAATGTGGACGATCAGCGCTAGCTGGCTGACGTTGTATTTTTGCACTTGTTGCATTTGTTTCGGAATCTGCTGCCACGCAAGAGTGTGTAACGATTGTGTTTCTGTTTTGAAAGGGTTACAACGAGCGCTTTGTGGTGCGAGAAATGGGTTGGCAGGGTCTTGAGCATCTTGACGCGTATTGCATCACTGAGTGCATTCGCGTGCAGCGTCTCCACGGTGTCGTCCTCTCTTCGACACGCTGCACGTTTGCGGTGGCCTCCCGCATGCGTGCAGCAGCGTTTAGAGCCCGCTGCTCTGCCTCGGCTCCATCCACGCCGCTCTCGCAACGCCACTGATGTGACAAATCGCCGCTGGCAGCTTTATCGTAACTAATGCGGCTGCAACTGCGCAGGCGCGCAAGATGTCGTGCCATCCAGCTGTTTCATGAATTTCTTGAGAGACCCTTGAGGACATTTGGCGGCATCTTATTGCGACCGCTCGCCCAAACTGATAACGACGAAGTTAATGACAACACGGGGCAGAGGCTGTGTGCACTGAGTTGCCGCATGATCGCGTGTGCTCGATGCTGATAGTGGTCTCTCGACGGATAGGCAGGGAACTTCGCTGTGAAAGCTAGAGCTCTAAAATTTCATGTCGTTTTGGATGCTGCATTAGAACCATGAGAACTGATACAGAAATAATCGTGTTGTCTGCTACAAAGGCGCTTCGGCTGTTCGTTGGACCACTGAACAAAACACTCGCGTTGCACATTCACAGCAGTCAGCTCGAGAAGTTTTGGTCTAGGTTTTATAGGTGTTTAACGTCCCAAAGCAACTCAGGCTATGAGAGACGCCGTAGTGAAGGGCTCCGGAGATTTCGACCAGCTGGGGTTCTTTAACGTGCACTGACATCACACAGCACACGGGCCTCTAGGATTTCGCCTCCATCGAAATTCGACCGCCGTGGCCGGGATCGAACCCGCGTCTTTCGGGCCGGCAGCCGAGCGCCATAACCACTCAGCCACCGCGGCGGCCTAGCTCGAGAAGTGGCGGAGAGAAATGGAGCCCTTTCGTGAGTGTAGAGGAGGTCCCGTTGTAGAGGAGAGGACCCTGGCGCACGGTCCCGTTGTGGCAGCCAACGTCAGGTGCTCTTGGGACTTTCGTACGGGGCACAGTCTTCATCACTGGCGAGCACTAGATCGAATTTCGTTGTGTCGCAGTGTCGGAAGAGCAATAAGAAACAGGCTCTCGTCATACGCCGTTGCCTGTTGGTATACTACAGTGTGTACGGTACCCACCTGCTAAACTTGAACGCTTTCCCATTGCGGCTTAGGTGATGACTGATGGTTTCGTCCCAAATCTTGAATAACATGGAACGCTCACCAACTTGTTTTGCTACTGTCCTCTTGAATTGCCGCCTCCATGACATTGTCATCAAACACGTGTGTCTCGCGACATCAAGATGCATACCAAAAAGGCAGATCTCCCAAGCTGAAGTTTTGGAACCAATGACTAGCAGTGCATTTAATCACAGCATTATTCCCAGTGACTTGACACATTCCGCGGCCTGATTCAAATTCGGGCAAGCCCATTTTAAAGTCAAACACAAAGCACCCTCAAGTGAGCTGTTTCGTCACCTCCATTCCTCTTCGCAACTACTCAAGCTATGACTGCTGTGAGAGTGCGATGCGCGTGTACTTGTCACAGTCAATGTTTGCATTTCCAACTTGACACTTTGTTCAGAACATGATGCAGTTATTTCAATATCAGTGTTCACTTTTTGCATGGGACTTCAGAAACAGCAAGATCTTTTTCGGTTTACTTAACTGTATGTAGTAAGTTTCTGTTAATGTGAATCGCGATAATTTTTGGCCCGCATTTACTTTCGCACTGATGAATAGGAAACAGTGACAACCAAAAAAAAGCCATGCAAGGTGCACATTCTTTATTCAAATCCGTTTAGAGACTTACATTTCGACCGGATTATTGGATGGCTGCGAGACATCATCATATTACCTTCATATGTCAAGGTGCATAAGTTTCAAAACAATGTGAAGGCAATTAATAGTAAAGAGAATCAAGAATATTTATGTCGCATTGCTGGAAATAATGTGGCAATACATTTTGCTCTAATTAGTGCCTAGGCGCTGGTTGTAAGAAGCAAAGAGAGACAATATAAGTGTAAAATTTGGTTACGTTCAAACAACTGAAAATCTGATATATTTTGTGCTTGTATTAGACCAAAGAAAAATCCGATTGTATTGTGGCTTAAGAAAGTAAATAAAATACTTTAGCTACCAAACTCTGAAAGCGGTTGATAAAAGCGAGGTGTGGAAAATATAGCATTCGCGGTAATTTGAGCGAGGCTTCTGAGGAAATGCGCCTCTGGAGTGTAAGATAAGCTTCGACAAAAAGTAACTAACAATTGCGTAAAATATACGAGTAAGCATTGTAGAACAAGTCGCATGCTTTGCACCACCAAAGTGCTGACGGCTTCTAAACACCATGATGGCGCTCTTTTTTTATCGTGGGCGTATATGTGCCACTACTATAGTTCACTTCACAGTCTTTTTGGTGTCGCATGATGAACTTCTTCAACGCTCACAAAATATTTGAATCACTGAGATTTGACTGCACTGCAAATCTGCAAGGTAATTGGTTCTGTTGCCTATGTATTGACGTGCATTTCAAGTGTGAATCCATCGTTATCATCGAAGGAATCGCCTGATGTGCAGGCTAAAATCCGTAACCGTATGCGCCTATCATTTTATGAAGATCAGTCGTTGTGACGCTGATAACAAACCGCACGAAGATAAAAACCTCGGGCCTTACGCTCTGCGTTCAGAACAAGAGTGGGTGTCGCATTTTTTTCGGGCTTCAGAAAAAGCGACATTTGCAGTACCATTACTTCGCAATATCCGATCAAAGAAGTAATAACCTTTCACTTCGGTAACAAGTGTTTAAAAGCTGTGAATTTGAGTCCCTGTATCAATAAGGCGCCATAAAATTATCCCGGTTATTGTTACGTGTTTGTTGACAATTAAAGCTGCTGAGGAAAAGGTTTCAGATATCAGTGGTCTGAACCATTATGCTTCTGGATGCCTTAGGGTTGCACGTGGCGCATTCTGTCTTCGTAATCTCCGCGTTCGAAATCGCTTTCGCAAGCGCCGCCTTGCTCGCCCTACGCACCGATCCATTAGCGATCACAATGATGGGTGAGTCAACGACCGAGCCGTTAATCTCGCATCCTTCGCCATCCTGGGGTTCGGCCTGAGGCGAGAGCTTCTCCGCCGATGCCCGGGTCGATCCGGTCGTCCTAGAAGCTGTCTTTGAGTCTTTAGCCTTGGTTGTCTGCAGCTTGCCTCGGGCGCTAGGCGGCGAGCGTGGGACGGAAGGCGGTGCTGCTGAAGGAGGGGCAGGAGACGATGCCTTCGGGCTTTTGGATCCCCTCTCTGGAGACTGGGCTGGTGAGGGCGACTTCGGCTTGAAAACCCTCGGCGAAGAGTCTCTCTTGACAATTTCCACTCGGTCATCCTTCGAGAAGGTGCGGCTTCTGGTCAGCCTTGTCCTGGTCTGGACCGGCGCCTGCCGCTCTGGCTCGGCAGAAGCCGCATTGGGGGTTGGGCTGGCGGGCTTCCTCGTAAACGTTTCGCTCCTTCTGATCGGCGTGGGTGACGGCGCAGGGCTCCGGGGCAGATGCCTGGCTCTGGACGACAGAGACGTCAGAGACACGCTCGTGGCTCGGGACGGCGCGCGCTGCGTGGTCCTCCCCGAGCCGTACGTCAGCTGCACGGGGCTTCCAGACCTCGTGGAGGCTGCCGACAGAGAAGCGTACTTGTTGACTGGAGTGACCTGCTTGGCCACAGAGCTCTGCGTCGGGCTCGCGAACGTCGGTCTCGGCCTCGGCGGCGGAGGTGGCGGGGGCGGGGGAGGCACAGGCGGTGGTGGAAGACGTGGTCTCACCGGTGGTCGCTGCTTGGCTGCCGAGCTGGCCGTGGCGCTGGCGATGTGGTATAGTCTCAGCTGGCTGGGTCCCCTGGGAGTGGGTCGTCCTCGGGTGAATGTTCCTCTGGAGCCGGTAGTTCTGAGCAGGACTGGGCTGCTGGACATCGACAGTCTCGGTCTCGTCGGGGGACTGCTCGTGACGCGAGTGAAGGTGCCGAAGCGGTTGCGGTACACAGTGGTAAAGGGGCCCACGCCGAATCCTCGGCATCTCCCTGAATTGGGCAACAGCGGTAAGGTCTTCGTGATCGTACGGCTGTACGACGTGTTCCGCCGAAGCGTCCTGGGAGAGCCCTCTGGAGTAGTTGCTGAGGATCTCAGCGGCGTTGCCAGCCGGTCAGTACGGCGCGTCTGAGGGCTTGTGGGCGGCGTGCTGGCCGTTCTCGTTGTTTGCAGTTTGGACTCGCAAGACTTTGTTGAGCAGGTAAGAACTCTGCCGTTTTGGGTAGGTCCTTTTCTCTGCTCTTCTCGTTCCGGCATGCCTGGGAGGAAAAAGGAAAAGAATTACGCCACTGTTTCGAAAAAAGTGCACTCTGATTCTTCGCTGGGCTCTGTTACCACTTTATTTTTTTTGTAAAGTGGTAAAGGCGAGCAGAATTTTTAAAGTTCGACGCCACCTAGAGAACCAATTTGAGCGAACGGAAGTAAAACACGTGTGTCAAGCAGAAATTCAGTAAGCAGTTGTAAGTTCTCACTTGTGCTTTCTGTCATCTTTTCTTTTCCTCGTCTTGACAGTACCCAGTTCGCGCACTGTTTCTTTTTTTATTTTTCAATATTGCTAACTACTTTCGTTTGCTCTTCCATCTACATTCAAACAAAATTCAAGATGAAGACAAGGCATTAGTTAAAATGTAAAAGACAGAAAACACAGATTACGGCTCTTAGTAAACTAAACTATCGCATTCCACCATACCGTAACGCTTAATTATTTATTCTTGGGCCTTCTACTGGCGCTGCAGTGTATGTTCAGTCAGCCTGGCAGCGGTTCACCAGACACTCCCAGATGTTTCGCTTGCCCTAAGTGTCTGCCACTGATCCTCAAGGAAGGCAGTCAAGCTCGTCGCCTAGATGGTGAAAAGCCCAAGGGAAGCCCTAACAAGCTTCCCTAGGGTGATCCCAGCGGCTAGATCTCTGTCATTTCATCTGGGGGTGACGCAACTATTAATGCTGTTGCAGAAACCGGCGGGTATAGACACACGGTATATAAGCGTACTGGCGAACGCAGGCAGACGTAACACGGCTAGTCTGTCAGTGATAAAACCAGCGAAGCCGGTCCCAGCCCTCATCATTAATATAAGGCCACCAACCATGGACTGATTACGCAGTACTAGCGGCCCAGTTTCTCATATCAATTACTACAAGCATTAGCATGCTAATGCGGTTGAAGTAAAATATTTTCAAGACTGACTCGCTCCCGCTGAATCTATCTTCTTCAAGACGCATTGAAGGATTAGCCACCTCGTGAGTTTGGCTTCCCGTGTGGAACTCATGGGGCCTATACAATCCCGTGACTTCTCCCGCTCCAAGACAGACCTGCAGCAAGTCGTCACGTCACATGGACAGCGTGACTGTCATGTTTACAAGCATTGTTTGCTGCGAAAACACTTTTACTAATTCTTATTTCTCGTGCGGTCGCCCAGGACTGCGGTAAAAGCATGCGATAGCTGAAGTGC
Organism: Amblyomma americanum; assembly: GCA_030143305.2. Classification (NCBI taxonomy): domain Eukaryota; kingdom Metazoa; phylum Arthropoda; class Arachnida; order Ixodida; family Ixodidae; genus Amblyomma; species Amblyomma americanum. Next base: position 49,151 of record JARKHS020001703.1, read on the forward strand.
AACACGTAATTCATGCTAGTCACATCTGAGTGCCTTGAAAAGAAGGTGGCTCTTCTTGCGCCTTGCGTTTCTGATGGTAGCTGGGGGAGGATTTGCTTACGATCATGACGTAGAGAAGGAAGAGAGAAAGAGGCTCCGTAGGTGAGGGCTCAACCAATTGGGATTCGTTAATGTGCGCGGGCATCACATAGCACACGGGTCTATTACGTTTCGCCTCCATCGAAATGAGGCCGGTTGGCTATGTGCACATGACGTAGCGGCGGCGGGTTGTAGAATTGCAGACAGCATGTGCGGTGAAAGTACTTCAACTCATCGATGCGAAGTGCTTTTTTTTTTTTACATGGAAAGGGGCATTGGACAGAGCGTATCATATTGGAGCGTGGTGAAATGTTTAGAAAGAAATGTAAAACGTCCACTGAACCGCTAGAGGTATAGGTAAGCGGTCGTCACTGCTGAAACAAAAAAAAAACTAAAAGAACATTGTGGTGCCATCTAAAGAAAAAAATGGTGGATGCATAAGCTCTACCTTTAAGGACTTGTCGCGATAATCTTAATGGTCCCCGTCAGCAGCTCCTCTTGCCCACGCGGACATGGACACTGTTTTCATATTGTGTGAAAGACCGCATGACACACATATAAAATACCGCTTTAACCAAGCCGTACGAACGTGTCTGCCTGTCCTAGGGATAACGCGCCTTTCTCGAACCGAGCTGAGTGAAAAAGGCAGACGCTTCGACACTCAAAACACACATCGGAAAGAGTGAGTGCACTTACGTTAAACGGCAGCTTTACGAAATTTCTAATGGATGACTGGACCGAGCCAACGGTGCCTCTAGTGTCTCAAATGGCGGAAATGGTAGTTGTAAAAATTGAAAGCTTTAAGTTGTTTGTATTCATCAAACATGCTTTGCAAAAGCAGCTCCCGGTTGTTTATTGAGGCATTTATCGAGAACACAACTTATATATTTTGTAGAATTATCGTTATTGCTCCTAGTTGACTACTCTCCTCATGCTAATCGATCCGCACAGTTTGCCGCTGTTGCAGAAGGTCGCATTATTCATTATAAATTGAAAACCTCCGCCTCCGCCTCAAGGCACTTGACCCTCTCTGCGCCTTCGTCTCCCACGTAACTTAGCACGTCGCGAAGCAACGTTGTTATGCCGTTTATGAATCAGTGTTGCTTTTACCAACCACTATGCTTTCCGGGTGGGGATGGCCGTCAGACCTGCCTGTGAGAGCCGTGGTTGTGAGGAAACCATCGCTCATCTTCTATGTGAGAGCCCTGCATTTGCGAGTGCAAGACATACACCGTGTTGTGCTCTGGACCACCTCGATCCTCGCCCATTAACAGAGCAAAAGATCCTCGGTCCGTGGCCACAGCAGTCGACTGCCCCCAAGGCATACAAGGCACTCTTTGCCTCCTTGAGAGCGACTGGACTCGAGGGACAAATGGTGACAGCGTTGTGCGTGTGTGTGTGTGTGTGTGTGTTATGCCTTTTTCCCCTTCTCTCTTCCTCTTTTTAGTCCCCTAATTCCTCTTCCCTAGTGCAGGGTAGCCAACCGGAACCCCTTTCTGGTTAACATCCCTGCCTTTCCCTCCTCCTCTTTATCTTTCTATAAACTGCAAAAAAAAACGGCGAAAAGGGACTAAGAACAGACACCACAATCGCCGTGGTGTCTATTTGTCTGGTTTCTGATGCTTTTTCAAGATGCAGTACCTACGAGCTCTACTGACTGCGCTACTTAAATCCATTACAAATCTCAGACGCGCCAGACATAAGGGTGTTATTATTTGCATATTTCATTCTTGCGCTCGCAACGGTTGCCGAGTGACAGCTCTTCAAGGCTTTGGTGTATTCATGCAGGAGATCCAGAGACGAGGAATTTTTTCTTCGGGCTCAGCTCAGGAAACGAAGCAGGCTTCAAAAGGACGACAAAGCTAGGCGCGATTACCGAACGTCTTGAGAATGTGTGCGCCGTTCTTCTTGCACAAATCCAATTTCCCTTCAAAGTATCTGCAAGTACTGCTGGCGATGAAAGCTGTGGTTATTTATGGTCCGCGTACGCCGCTATAAACTCTCTCGCACATCGGCTTAGGGTTCTCTTATGGGTATGAATACTTGCAGATGCAAGGGCTTATCTCTCAGCCCGTGCGCAAAACTCCTGCATAACACTTTCGCAAAACGAAAAACCATGTCGGGGCTAGTAGAATAAGCCAACATGGTGTAGCAGAAAACATGCCTGCACACAACTTTCTGTGAATTGTGACGAGCAGAGTCGAGAGATATAATTTTTTTTATACTTTCATATTTTCTTTGAGGAAAACGATCAGTGCCTCAATTTTTCTTTCTTTATATTGCGATCAGCAATTCACAAAGCAAGGCCATTCACAAAAAAGGTTGCTCTATGTACAAACACAGCCATTTTCTAATGCTTTAAGCCAGTGTCATAGCTGAATGAACGCGAAACGTATATGGGCTGTGACGGTGTGCCTTTTTTACCGAATATTTGGCAGCATTAAAGTGCTGCTTCTCAAAAGGGCATGAGAAAAACATTTTATGGTGATGCTAATTTCAGGGGAAATTTGAGCATTCCCAGAGAGAAGGCAAATTCAACAATTACGCTTTGTGATCAACTGCGCCTACGCTAGATATGGGCCAAAACCTTGTTCTTATGGCAAGGCTTATGACAGTTCTATTCAATTTTAACTTTTGCACCGTTAGCTCTAGCCGCGCACCCTCTATTGCTGACATCATCCGGTTGGCACGTCAGGCGATAACAACGAAATCAAATTGAAAATAAAATGTCGCCTTAATATACCGGTTCAGTTAGATTCAACGCACTCGTTGAATTGAACTAGCTATGGAAAAAAAAAACACTGTATAAATTACAGCATGCACGACTGATAGCGCAATAAATTATGTATAAAGTCACAGGGAAGTGTCTCCGTAACGAGAAAAAAATTGATTGAAATTTGTTGACTATACTGTATGACAGCAGTAATCTTTTAGCGTATTTATACTGAAAAAAACACACCATAATTTGATACCCATTCAAGGTAACGTAAACCAACAATTTAATTTCGCCATAACAGGAGACATTTCGTCGTCAAATGCGCCAATATTATTATCATCATCATCAGCCTGACTACGCCAACTGCAGGACAAAGGCTCCTCCCATGTCTCTCCAATTAACCGTGTCCTTTGCCAGCGGCGGCCACCCTATCCCCGCAAACTTCTTAATCTCATCCGCCCACCTAACTTTCTGCCGCCCCCCGCTAAGCTTTCCTTCCATTCGAATCCAGTCTGTTACCCTTAAGGACCATCGGTTATTTTAGCTTCGCATTACATGGCCTGCCCAAGTCCATTTCTTCCTCTTGATTTCGAATAGGACGTCGTTAGCCCATTTTTGCTCCCTGAGCCACTCAGCCCCCTTCCTTCCTCAAAGCCAGTATCGCTCCGTGTGTATTATTTCTCAAATAGACACTTAAGCTCAACCCTTCCAAAAATTTCAGTTGAATATCTGTATACTGTCTACAGATTCTCTATGCATCGTCTATTGAAATGTTTTGTAAGGGAAGCCATGTTCAATCGCATTACAGCCCACACCGTCCGTAAAGAAGAGCAGTATATAGCTGCTGTGCCATTTACAGGACCGGTAGGTCTGCCTTAGTTGCAGAAATATTGGTCGAACCGTATACTCACCTTTGAATCCATAGGCATCGTGTAGTCAACACCAAAATAAAGCATTACTCAGTATTCGGACTCAATAAGGAGGGTTTCGCTTCTGAAGCAACCAGCAGTAATCATAACGCATGTGTTGCAGCGCAAAAGACGCAACGGAAATACGAGAGAAGGTACCCCGATCACCGGCACTATGGAATACCGACACAGCCAGACATCTGCCATCAATTCCTCCTGGATTCTGTCCAGCCTGAGAGGGCTATACGCCCACCAGTGACTATTCTGGTTGTTCAGGCATAAAGGTGCGCTAAAGAGGATTCTGAGCTCGTGTTTTTACCACGGAACTCGATCTACACGCTCCGAACATTCTTAGAAACCTCGAATTATTGTGCTGTGCGGCCGATTTTCCTATTGAATGGTATGAAATGTCGCGGCTCCCGCCTTTGTTTTGAACTGACCTCTGACAGTAGGAGGAGTCAACCAAGGCGTGGAGTGCCTTTCAGCCATTCGCATGGCGGCTTAGCTTTCGCCTTTATTTTTATTTTTAACTTTCCGTGAATAAATAGTTTCAATAGCCGACAACACATCCGCAAATTATGCCCACGGAAATATAAAAATACGCGTGAATTCTGCTTTCGCAGATCACTCCGCCGATAGCAGAGCGGCAAGCCGTCACGCACAAAAATTCGAAGTTTCTAAGAATGCTTGGAGCGTGTAGATCGAGTTACCGCGTTAAAAAGGCGACCTCAGAATCCTCTTTAGTGCACCTTTAACACAACCTTTTCATAAGGCTGCATCTTCGATGTGAGTTAATTTAAAAATAGTAGTCATGATATCATGGTTACGGAACTATCAGGATCAAGAGGACGAGCCGCTTAAAGGCGCAGCATGATTCATTTGATCAGTTATGGGAGACTTGGTAATCGACTGGAAATGCCACATGGTGATCGCTGTACCGAAAGCAGAGTTGTTTGCTTCCGTGAAGAAAATGATCAAACCCTGACGTCAAGAATGTTTCTGTTAGAGAGAGTTATCTTCAGCATTACTCCTCGGTGCAGAATCTTATCAAGGTATTCTTCAAAATAAAGAGCTGGAATCAGTTTGCCGGTTAATATCTAGGCTTATGTGTTATTATTATTGGCATGCAGTGATCTTTTTTTTCGAAAGATGAGCTGTGACATATCCAGTTGTGGTTGGTGTAGGTAGTGGTTTTAAACTCAGGTCGAAACATCGTTTTTTACAAAACAGTGTTGTCAAAAAACAGCTCACTTAAAATGCCGGGAGATATTTCAGGATGTAAAATCCCGGGTGTGCAGGTTTATTTTAACATGCAGGGCGCCGAGAGTAACCGAATATCCCATAACAAATTCGCCATAAATAACTCCGAAGTAATTTTAGAAACCCGGGTCAATACAAGCCCGAATGCTCTCTTTGTGGGACTCCGAGAGCAAACTTCGAACACATACTCTTCATATGCCGAGAACTCCAACCACCATCTCGCTGGAACCTCACAGACCTAGCAGGTTGGAAGATCGCGGTCTCTAGCTGAGAGCCGGCCTCACAGAAGAGGCTGGAGAAATGGGCGGAGAAGGTCGCCAGAAGTCATGGACTGATGACCGCCAGCCGAGATTAAGAACCAAGCCAACCAAACCTCCCCGAACGCCTTCCCTTACTTGGTTCACCAATAAAGTTTTTACCTAACTACCTACCTGGCGCCTTCGTTGCGTTCCGCGCGATTACCGAGAACCCTGTTTGTTTCTCTGCCATCTGCACCACTTGGGGTGCAAGAGTTAGCGTAGTCTGGGGCATACTGAGGTAGGTTGTCAAGGAGCAGGCGCTATTTAAGATTCACGAGTTTTCAAAATGTCTTGAACGACGGGGGCTTTTAATTGTGCATTTAGATGTTTTAAAACTAATAAAATTAACAAGTAAATTTTGAAAGTGCTTTAATTACCGTATTTTTTTACACATGTCGACCAATTTCTGAACACTTTCGAAGATGAAGGCTGGGTTTAGAGCTATCGTTTCATGCTTGATTTGCTATATAGCAGAAAATGCTATTATTGTGATACATCACTTTCGGTAATTCTGCGCATTTAATTACAGGCAGTCGAATCAACCCTCACTCAAGGATGGTGCCACGCACAACAAGACCCCTCAATCGGTGTGCGACTACATGTGTCGCAGTAGCGTTCTCGCAAGTAATCATACCCTTACTTCGTTCGCGTCACTCATTTAATTGCAGCTCGTCTCGCTGATAGTTTTTATTCGCTACGGCTGAAAAGGTGCCGCAACCCGCGTCATCACGCTATCGCCCATGAAATGCACTAAAAAAAATAAAGTCAGAGCACTGGGAGCAAAAGGAGAATTTCGCATGCAATACAATAAAAAATGATGGACGATTTATCGTGGTTAGGCCAAATTGCCAAATTAGGATTAGGTGCGCTAGCACTTCGGCTTACACTTCCGTGTCCAGATAAACTTGCACCCGATTTCTTTGCCGAGCTTTCCAAAACAGTTATTTTTGTGCTTTCGTAAAGTTTTCGTTGACGAAAATGTTTTCGCTTCGAAGGGTGTGTTTCTTTGTCAGCCAGAGGTCTCTTGTTTTCCGCTTTGTAAACCTCACCACTATAGGTGCGATTTTGTGTTTCTGTGCCTTTAATCTGTTCATAGCTTCCAATGAGTGTTTTTCAGGCACCGGCAGATCAAGCTTGCTGCTAAGGTCCACTCTTCCTTTCCCCGTCCTTTCAGACGAATCGCTTAAAGCACTACCATTCACCGAGTGATTAGGGGTGCGTGCACTGCAAGCATTCCAAAAAGGTTTTCGACAGTGTCAATGGCACGGTTGCAGGCTAACCAAATTTTTTAACCCTAGCCCAATGCATGCATCGTGATTGCTTAATGCATAGTCGATTTAAATGAGAGAGTAATTGCTCATTAGCATCCAGTGATGTGAGCAGTAGGCAAGGTGACGGTCGTAAATGTGTACAAACAATGCTTGAAATTGCTTGAAATGTTTCTCTCTCAGCTCGTTTGAAAGTCTTCACGTCGGTGCTGCGTGAGATAAACAATTACCAAAGACGAAATTCCGACGCAAAAAAAAAGATATTCTGATTAAGGAATTACGATTGCGCTGAAGCTACACACACCATCTAAAATAGCAACGCTTATGGAGGGGGGCGCACAAAGAATTCAAGTAACTGGAGCAAGAGCGAACTCAAGCTAAAATCTCAGGAAACGACGCTAAAGCTGTTTATTGCCTCCAGTCCCAGACGTCGCGGCGGGCGCCTCTGCCACATGCTGGGAGGGCGACGTACGGACGCCTCGGGGCATCCCGCAGTGATGCGCGGGCGTTCACTTCGACGAGATTGCTTGCATTTATTTCGAACGTATACGCAGCAAGGAAACGGAAAGTGGGAAGGCGGGGAACTTATAGGGAAACGGGAACAAGGAAAACGGGGACATGCACTCCGTTCCAATAATTCCGATCAGTGAGAATGGAGTTAAGCTAGCTCGCGGGTTTCTTCTACTCTTACAATCCAAGTTACATGGTATTATTCACTGTCAAGGATAACTGCTCGATAGGGCAGATTGTTTGGCTGTGCGTGAAAAGGCAGCCCGATGAGAATTAATTTAGAAGCTTCATACCTGAAGCTTGAAGTCTGTAATTGGATTGTATTATTTGTGAGCGTGGCACTTAACGCCTCCTACGGACGTTGATTATTGCTTATTTTCTGAACAACTGCTTCTTGAGCATTTCTTCTCGCCATCTGCATGTTAAGGAATTCTTCCTACACAGTCCCTGATTTCAGAATCTCCTGTATTTATGCACCGTAATAAACAATACTTCACTTACATTAAATAAATAGGCTTGGCTTCACCTAGAATTGTACCTGTGGTCTTCTGCACGAGTGTCGATTTGGGACAATCACTCTCATATGATTTAACATGCCTGTAATCGAAGCATTCCGGTTTTCATGCCTCACTCTAACAATTAGTCACAAAACAAACCGAATCGCAACCTGGTTAGCAGGATGCAAATCAGATGATACTTTTCAACAAGGGTGTGGATTGCTTTTCGCACTATGTATTCATAATGTTAATTTCAAGCCCTGCAAAATCCCGTAAAGGTTGATTGTATTGTGAGCGAATAAATCAAGGAACGCCTTACTCGCATAAAGAAATACTTTGTTTGAGGCCTTCTTTTTTAATCAATTTTCGCATCACCTCGGAAATGCAAATGAGAGGGGTCTAGCAATGTGGAAGCTTTGTTGGATCGCTTCTGTATATGCATTGCGTATTTGAAAACTAAGCTCGAAATAACAGCGCATTGTTACGATAACCTTCAAAACGGTAGCCACTTCTGCAAAATATTAACATACTAACCTAGAAGCAAGAATTGGTGAAAAGAAATCGTTCTGGCCACGCCTCATCACAACACGACATACGCTATACGAAATATCTGCGTCCAAAAATACGGTACAAGTACCTACGCACGACGTTAGCAGCTGAATTTGTACTTGGTCTCCCATGGTCGAACCAGCACCAGTTGCCGTAGGGCAGCACTGCATGCAATCAGTCGAGCGGCGAACAAAGATAAGTTGAAATGGGGTAGGGGGCGCGGCGGGCGCATGTGCCGCTCGCCCGCGTGGGCGCTCTCTTCGATCGAACGGACCAACCACAGCTAAGGGCGTCTCGTTTAAAAGAGTCGCGCCTGCCGAACCCGCGAACTCGTCGATTCGCGAACAGCTGGGTTCCCCGAGTCTGCTCTCGCTCGCTGGCGGGATGGCGGGAGCGATGCCGGCGACCAACAGCGCGCGCGGGGTCGGCGCGCTGGTGCTCGTGGCGATCGTCGCGTGCGCGCTGGATACGCGGCTGGCCCAGGCGGTCGCGAGTGCGGCGGCAGACCCGTGGTCGACGACCACCGACTGGGATCTGGTGGACGACGCGCTGACCGTGGCCGAAGGCAGCGTGGCTGCGCTCGGGCACAGGATCGAGCACCTCTACGAGGACATCTACATCGGACTCGCCATGGTGGTTGGTAAGTTGTTGAAAGGAGACATACCACGTCGAATGTAGCGGGATGGCGCACTTGCACCTTTCAGGCTGCGGAACGGAGAAGTCCGTGAAACTGTTTTCGACGCTCACTAGCTTTAACCAGAGATGGTGCTTGGCTGGAAACTACGTGTGCCACCTTTGATCCGCAGCCTCAGTGAATCTCGACAGGCAGAGATGACTGTGCGAATTGGTGACAGGGTAGGCTTGAGGTTTATAGTTGTCTGCCTTATTTCAAAGCTGCTGTTATTACGAAAGTGCGCCCGTCGCGCCTTACTAGACTAGTTCGTGTGACTTCCTCCATTGGTTGTCTATGCCGATGTAGTATACCAATGGTAGCTGATGTTGGCATAAGTTTTGCCTGGCGGTCCCAAATATGTTTCGCATCATCTCTTTTACTTCCAAACACTTATGAATGCTATTTCTGAAACGGAGTTGATGACTAGCTGGGGTACAGGAAAGAGTATATATACGCATGTTTTATTTTATGGTTGGATATCACTTGGAATATATTTGTGTTATTTGTGAACTGACAATGGGGCACATGTATGCCTTTCGAAACACGCCGATGGCAACTGGAATATTGGGATGGGAGAGGGGAGGGGGGGTATTGTCGCTAGCTAAGTCATAATTAGGAAGCGGACAACCCAGTATGATGTTAGCGGCGATTTTCGCTTATTTGGTTCACTCAAAAGTTACGAGCAGATATAAGAAGAGCAAGACAGTGAACGTATTTGCGACGACCCGAGTGCTGTCCGGAATCTCCGTGAAAATTGAGCAAGAGGCATGCGCCAGTCGTTACATGGCCTGCGCTCCTTGTGAGAGCGGTAAATGCAGCAGAACCCCTCATGGCGGAGTTGTCGCCTGTGTTGTACCTCGCAAAAGCGTCTACTCCTATCAGTGTTTGACTACACAATGTGAGCGTATTGGAAAAGAACGCCGTTGTTTTCATGGTATATTAACTTTAGCGAATCAACATTGAAATAGAAAGCGCGTAATCGTGGTTTAACATGGGGCCGCCAGTGGTCGTTGAACGCTATTTCTGTGGATTTACAATAGGAACGCTGTGGAACTACAATAGGTAGAACGCTGTGGAATTACTATAGGTGCGAAGTGGTAAGAGGAATCTGGAAAGGAGTCATAATTCCTAGCCTGACTTTCGGCAATGCGGTCCTGTGCGTGAGACCAGATGTTCAAGCAAGGTTAGAAATCAAACAACGCGGCGTCGGGAGGCTAGCTTTGGGAGCACATGGCAATACACCAAATCAGGAGGTACAGGGTGATATGGGATGGGCGCCGTTCGAGAGAAGAGAAGCCAGCAGTAAGATAGCATTTGAGAAGTGATTGAGAAAAATGGGGGAAAAGCAGAGGGCTAGAAAAGTTTTCAGATACCTGTACACAAGGAATGTTGACAAGAAATGGAGAAAGCGAACTAGAAAATTGACAAGTAAATATCTAGACAGCAGTAGGGGGGAAGGAGCAAATCAGCAATTATCGGTTAAGAAAAAGGTTAAAGAAATTGAGAGAGCTCTATGGAAAACAGGGATGCTGGCAAAATCGGCACTGGGAACAGACAGGATCTTTAAGCAGGAAATTGTCAAAGAAAATATCTATGATAATTGTAGGGGAAGCTCTTTGTTATTTGAGGCCAGGACGGGAGTTTTAGCGGACTAAACATATAGAGTCAGGTACCCCGAGATAAACACGTTGTGCGTTGCGTGCGGAGAGGAGTATGAAACAGCTGAACACTTTATTCTTTTCTGCAAAGGGCTTCACCCTTCAGTGGAAAGCAGCGGGGCTGATTTAGCCAAGGCATTGGGGTTTAAGGACAGTGAAGGGAAAGTAGATTTTAAGCGGGTAGAAGTAACCAAGCGAAGGTTATCTGATTGGTGGCTAAAATAAGGACAAGAGTAAAATTTCACACGTTGTGGCTAGGTGGCTTGAACTCCCGCCAGATTTAAAGGGTTCAGCCTTATCCACCCATCCATCTATCGATTTAACGGTGCAGGTTGGTTCACTCCGGCAATAAACCATAACTCCTGCGCTCATAAAAACACTTGATGAAGCGCTGGACAAGAAAATGAAGGATCACCGGACGGTAAGCACACAAACACACCACCCTTTGTCTTACAAGTTATATAATGCGACCTCATACTGAAGACTCAAAAGCAGCTTCTTTCACGTGCGCATGAGCCGCACATAGCTGAAAAAAAAATCATTAATAACAAAGCAACGACAAAAGAAAAACAACAAACGATGCATCCTGCTCTCATTCAAGGCATCGATAAAAGCGGCATTTTTTCTCGGTGATAACCACTGATGGTTCGCATGTGCAGCACTGCTCGTTCTACGCCTCAAGAAACTCGCGTTCATGCTTAGACTTTCCCCAACCGATAACGTTTTGATAAGCTTGCTGCCGCTACTCGATTTTGCTTCACTGCGCTAGCGTTATCGATTGAGGGCAAGTTTAAAGGCATGAGCGCGAGCTGCTTGAGGTGTTCCTAATAAAGATGATAAGTGCAGCATAAGTGACCCATCAGTGGTTATCGCCGAAAAAGAGTGCCGTTTTTTTTTCGACGCCTAGAATGACAACTTTATCCTAGAATGATGGACCTATCACACTAAACAAATTCTCACCCATAAGGGTGTAAATCAGCTGTCCCCAGACGAACACCCTTTTCCAATTGTTCTGTGTTAAAAAGGGTGCAGAGATCAGCACCCTTAATGAAGGGTGCACTTAGTGATACTTTAGAGGATGTAATGGTTGCACCCTCATTAAAGAGTACTATTTTTCCATAACACCTCTACGAATGCATGTTGGAAGGGTGCTCCACGTTGATTCACCCATGAAGCAAAAGCCTTGGATTGATGCGCGCCATCGAAAATTGCATGCTTTGCAGCTTTCCTGAAGGGTGCTGATCTTTGCACCCTTTTTAGCACCCAAAAGGGTGTTCGTCTGGGGACAGCTGATTTGCCTCCTTAAGGGTGAGAATTTGTTTAGTGTGTAGTTTTTGTTTCGTCTCTTTTTAATTGTTTATCTTTTGTTTTTTAGCAGCTATGTATGACGTGAAAGCATGCGCAAGAAACTGCTTTTGAGTCCACGGAATAAGGTCAAAATATATCGCTTGCAAGTCCAATGGCGGCGTGCATGTGTTCACCATCCACTGGTCACCTATTTCTGGCCCTGGGTTTTCTCTCCGCTGGTTCAATCCGTGTAAAAACTATATGGACCAACTGGCCCAGCTATTCAAGATCAGCGCTAATAATTTTTAAACGATCAGCTGGATTCCTCGAGCTGCAAAAGCGGGACGAACGCAGCGAACATCTAATGTCAGGGAGGTTTTCCGTTGCGCAAAATTCAGGATGCAATCTGCGTCAGTGTCAGAAACGAAACAGGTATTCAGAGTTTCTTTTTTCTTACAGGCGCGCACAAAAATGAAGAAAATGCACAGTACGTGGTTTATAGATGTTATACAACGCACACAGGCTGTGAAGAGCAAACAGAAGTTGACGAAGGTCAAACGCAACCGAAAGATTTAAGCACACTCTGCCAGGAGAAAACGGTGATAAACCAGTGAGTCGAACAACAAAATGCGTGGTCAATACATTTCCATATAATGCATGGCTTTGTAAGACAGTGGAAATGCGAAAAGACTTACATTAATTGAATTTTGAGCGAGCTTGGGCATTAATAGATTTTAGTGAAGTATTTTTTCATGAAAAATCTATAAAAGAAAACTGTAATAGTGCTCATTGTTCACAGTTGCTCTTTATGACTCTCTGAGTTTTCTTTAATTATTCTTTTAAAAGTTCGCAAAACACTTACTGCGAAACCGAATCCTGGTCTCAGCTTCAGAGCCGCCCAGTATGCGCTAATGCTTTACCGTGCTGAAATTTGCGCTTGTGGCTCCGGTTGCGTGTTTGTGAATTTTTCACCGCATACATCTTTTAAGGAGCTCGGCCGTTGCCGCATAGCAGCAAGATTCTGCTTGAGTCGCCGTGTCGAATTTCTCGAAAAGAAAATTCTGGAAATACTGCTCATAGTATCATTAAGGTTTCAAATTTCCTTGCGCTCAAGACAGAGAAAAGTGGAATAAATGCCATCTTTGCCCGGTAAAGGATGGAGCGAAACTTGAGTCTCAAGGCATTCCACCATGTGATGAAGTGACAGCTATGTGCTCGTTTTCATTTTATTTTCGCTTGAAACTTGGACAGCCCCGTGGGAAGTGGTGGCCTGTATTTACTCAGTACACTAATTCTATGCATGTATTTCTACTCCACTGTTCTGGAACTTGTGCGTAACTCAAGCATTACTTCAGTATAATCAGTAGAAGATAATTTTTTAGTAAAAAAGTTTGTCAGACGAATGCCAATGAAGGAAGTTGATTTGGTCCATGCGTCATGCTGGCATAATTTTCCATCGTTTAAAGTCAACAATCCTTTATCAACGGCAAATGTTACTGGCTCAAACAGCCAGGTATCAGTCACGGCGGCGTCCTCATCACAGGCAGCTGAGTGAGGAAGCACGCACATGAAATAGGAGCACGCACATGCTCACTCCCAAATTTCACGGAGGTACTTACATGTGCGGGCTCGCGCCTGCCAGATCCTTCCCATTTCACACTGCCATAACTAATCTCTCGCAGTAGCGACGTAAGCGCCTGAATGGGGAGGTCATGCTTGAGCCTTCTTCGGGTTCTGGCTGGTTTTGAGCAAGCATGGTATTGGCTTAGAAGGGTGACAAATTCGGAAGCACCGTGTTGTTGATATTGGAGAAAGCTGATTGATCGGCACCCCCATCGTACGATGCAAATTGAGTGACGTCAATACTCCGACGTGAACTGACTGCGTAGAGCGTTCCCATTTGAAAACACGATGGAAGAGCTGGCTATAGGAGAACTAGCTGCTGCGTAAACGTAACACCTCCGACGCCTCCAGCTGTCGCTGGATTTCATGTTACTTTGCCGCAACCATGGCGTCAATTGTAGATGTTTTCATTGGTCATGTAAAGCTAGTTTGCATTTAGTTGTCTGGAAGTATGGTGCAGACAGTTCTAATTTACATTCGATAAGTTCGCGCAAACTGACGCCGACGACGTGTGCTTCAGTCTCCGGGTATAGCTGAGCATTCCGTCTCTTTATGTATGGATAGCTGTTCAGATATCCCGGACTGGACGTTCGCTGGACATCTACAGGCGGAATAACGAGATTCTTTAGCAGCCACCTGCTCCATTTCGAACCACTCAGCCGGTTGGCTTGGCACTGTGCCTCAGATTTGTCCGTCCTATTGAGGACGTGAAAGTCAGGCGCAGCAGGCAGAACTATGCAGCCAAATCATTTGCCAGTAGAGGTGCGATGAACTGTATGCGCTTATTCCGGTCTTTACGGGGCATACGGCGTCTGTCCTGTCGGTTGACGACGCTCAGTCTCTTGCACTGCATTCCAAATTATCGCTGAAGAAGCGGTACAAATTCATTGCTTCTTCCTGGCTCTTTCTTTCTCTTGACTTTCTGTTCATTTGGTCTGTCTCTGGCGTAGAATAGAATATCGGGCGTAGAATAGAATAGAATGTCTCCGCCATCCTCGATTGACTTATATTCGTCAATCTTTCCGAGAAGTGACCGGGCTTTCTCTGTATTAATGAAACACTATTAGCATCATTATTTCAAAGAATATTAACGCCGTTCATTCTTGATATTATAAGCATTGTGGCTAATTAAAAAGTGCATTTCCTGTGTTTTCGTTAGTTTTGTCGCAGTCTTTTTAAGCTTCGTGTTTGTTCTTTCCAGATGATTTATTTGATGTCTTGAGGAGTCTGTTGCAGACAATTAGCAGAAATATGATGTTTTAGACAAATTTTTCTATGGGCTATACTGCGACCTGATTTTCTGCAGCTCGAGCAAAAACACAAAACACTCCTGAAACGAACAGAGTTTTGTTGAATACTGAACGTGTTTAATAACCCTGAAGGCTTGAGATGTTAGTATATACGAAATTTTATTTGCCGAGGCAGCAGTGTGACAAATTCCGCAATGTTTGCTTAAGTCCAGCTTTCTTGGAAATCGTTCTTAATTATGAGTTAAATATATCGTAAAATGCTGTTTGAACATATTGATGGGAATGGTGCAACCTTCAGATGCGGAGAAAAATCTTGCTTTTAAAGTTTGTTGTGCGCTAGTACCGAGTAGTTAAAACTGCCATACAAAACCAGTGGAGTGCATTTTTGGCACAAATAGTAATAAACTGCAAGCGTCCCGAGAGGGGAATGGCGGATATATTTATTTTTACGGTGGAAACTTATGATATGCGAAAAATTGCGTTCATTAGCAGCTTCCCGTTGAAAAATGCGCTTGTCCATAATTTCTGGGTGTGCTGGAATTATTCGTTCACAGCTGTTTTGAAAGGACAGAGTTGATCGCAACACATATGACAGATACAGGCGACTGGACGAGAGGGTGCTGATCCACTCGTATGTATTTTCGATCTGTCGTCTGCGTCGCGCTAAATGTCGTCATTTAGCGCTACAGCTATGGGCTTTGAGAAACGCGCTATAGGAAAGATTTCCCGGTTAATTTCGATCAACTGTGGTTCTTTACGAGCAGCGAAGCACCGCGAAACACAGAGGTGGGCTCACCAGGTACGAAAACTTGTCTTTGTCGTAACGTTAGCCAACACTTGGCTTAATCTCCAGCCCACTTATTCGTATTTAGCTGTTTAGTTTTTTAGTGTAGCTTTTGCAAATGCCTAAGCAAGACATAAAAAAAGAAGTGTCTACCTTGCTGGATTTATTACTGTATCATTGAGTCCGAGTTGTCATTCCTTGAAAGTAAATTTGGCCGTTACTGAAGATTGCCCATTTGTATTTGGACGAAAAAGGGGCCGAATGCGACTCAGCTCAACATGAGTCATTTAAATGCGCATGATGTGGTCATCATCTTTCTCGACGGATCAGTGCGTGCAGTTGTGTGCCTTAGCCTAGGTGCGAAGGTTATATTTAATGTTGCGTCACTTGGTTGTCCAATTTCACTGCATCGGAGAAAGCGTTAAATTGCGATCGTGTTTTGCTGCGGCCGAATCAAGACGTCACTTCAGGGCTTTAGTTTAGTTCACTTCCGGGCAAAATTCTTTAAGAAATCAAGTAAGAGAAAAATAAAAGAAACGTGTGGCAACTGTAAATTCACAAAGTAGCATATCGGGTAATTAACGCTCAGTTCACGTTTGATTATCCGTATTCATCTGATTCCAAAGCCTACAAGAACTTAATTGTCGAAAAACGAATCCGAAGACCTGAGTACAGTGCTAAAGAAAAGTGAATGTCCTTTGAGAGTTTCGATTATTTCAGCCTCGTTATGTGTTTGATCCTGGTTAGTTTGAACATCTGTGATGGCATCCGAGGAATGCGTTCGAGCCACTGCAGTTGGGGTTGATTCGTTAATTGCGTTATGATGACTGGCGAAAGACGAGATATTCATCTCATCGGAGTACTGGAGTGCGTAATATAACACTGTGTTTCCAGCGAACTGATCATATTTATTGGCTTTATTTCAATGACGCGATGACAGTGTTTCTGACTCTGATGTTGCAAGGTACTCATTTTCAGGCCATTGAGCAGAAGAGAGAAAGAACGAAGTAATTGTCGATGTCTGTAGCGATATTACAGTTTGCGCTGATTGGTTCGTGTTTAATAAGACTAGGGAACGCAAGAAACGACGGCACTAGAGAAAGCACATAAGCACACAGGACTGGTGATTAGATATGCGCCAAAAATACCCACAAGTGGAATAAAGCTTAGTTGGAAATAGGCGGTAGTCTGTGTCTCGTGTTTTTTTTTCTAGTCCTAGTTCTAGTAAGAATTATAATTAATCCACAGTAATAACCTTTGCTGCTCGGACGCAGCACCATGCGGCTCGGACGCAGCACCATGCGGACAAATGGGGAAAAAGAAAGTTAACATTGGCAAAGCACACAAAACGAACGGAAAGCTCTGATAACATTATTTACTGCCCTATGAACGCGCTCTTCGTGTTTTCAGCAAAGCCAAGTGTTATAGCTCTCAGCTATCAGTATCCATAGCTGTGATGTAAAGCTTGCTGTAATGTACGCAAGTTGAAGAAAAAGCAAAGAAGTAAAATCAAAGTAGTGCATGCATGTTTATGCAAAAAAAAGCGCTCTGCTTTTTCCCACAGTTTATATCGCAATATTTGAAGCAGCTTGAAATGGTTACAGATGACGCTTTATAAAATTATCAGATGTTGAGCGTCATACACACGATATTAAAATGATACCGGGAATTAATTACGTTTGCTTACACTAGGAACCTAAATTCGACAATGTGTAAGACACGCTAACTTTATCAAGAAAAACACCATCAGCGCTGGTGAATATCTCACTTCTCTTTCGTATCACTGCCCACAGGTCCCACTGAGCTGGCACGAGATAGCGAATGTCAAAGTCAGTAATAACGTGATCTGACCCCAAAACAACCTTATAATTCCTACAACAATCTCTATTATCTACAGTGGTCAGTCCTGAGAATTCAAAAGATCTAACACCTCAAACCGATTGCGCGGCATTACCCGCCCAATATGGAAATCACCAGATCCCCCTTCGTGGTCATATTTAGAGGGCATTCAAAATAAGACAACCAAAAATAAGCTTTTCTTTTCTCCTAGACCATTTTTTGTCACATTTTTAGAGGTCATATGAACCCCTTCGATAGCTTTGGCTATTTTCTTGTCTGCGTTAACTTCATACTACGGTGTCTTGACCTGAATTAGCTGTGCTGTCTGCGAGCAAATAATTATGGGAAAAAGGCGTCCAATAAAAATACGCATTTTTCAGTTATTGCTAGCCAAACAGCACTCCTAACGGTATTGCACAGACACCCAAGCACTCGTAGATAATTTTAGTGCCGTATTCATTACTGACGTACGTGAGCGGCCCTAATGACTTGAGCGCAATGCATTTAACAGCGGGTAGGCAACGCAGGCTTCTAGGGACACTGAGGAGAAACTGAATCCGGCTGGCATCAATGATTACCGCATTTTAAACGACAAAGACCGTACTTTGAAAGGAGCTTTTATAAGCTCGAAAAGACCAAAAATGAAACAGATTTGTCGCCATAACAGGCCGGTGTCGCAAGTAAACTGCTGCTCATCGGGGTTTTCAAGTGCGGATCTCAAAGGCTTAGCTACAGAGCCGGTCACTTCAAGGAGGTGATCACGGAGTCCTTCCTTCTAGGTGTAGACGTCACGAGTTTGAATGAAATGGCGGGAACTTTTTAAATGCAATTTTCTGAGCAATGAAAGTGCATTTTCCTGTCGGAAAACTATCAAATCACCCAGAAAGAGCTGTAGAACCCATTTTTACT
Source organism: Amblyomma americanum (assembly GCA_030143305.2). Lineage (NCBI taxonomy): Eukaryota > Metazoa > Arthropoda > Arachnida > Ixodida > Ixodidae > Amblyomma > Amblyomma americanum. The sequence goes on from JARKHS020001703.1 coordinate 67,259, forward strand.
GAGAACAAAAATTACATGAAGTTGTCCTTGGTGTCAGCCCAGGATGGAAGACAACCGAATCCTTCTAGGCGGTTTTGCTTGCCCGCCGTCTGTTGTTTAATTTTAGTTCTGGACATGCTGCTGTTTCAGACACCCGTTCTTGCTAAAACTGCATTCACGAAGTGAGTAAAAAAAAGTTAAAAAGAACGAAAGATAAGTTTCTCCTGTAGTGAATATTACAATATGATGGAAGGCAGTTACTTTCGCTGATGGCGCTGACTTAAAAACACGCATAACAGCAAAATAAACACGTTTGAGCTGTTCGCGCCGAAACAATGTCGAGTTGCCCCACCGAAACTATGCCACTGAAACTGGCCAGGAAAAGAAAAAAATAAGCAAGCAAAGAAGTGGTACTCGCGTGGCAAAGTAAGCATAATACTGATGAGGTGAATGGTTCATTATTTACGCGAGTAAGCCTTCCGAGAAGCCAGGTGTCAGCAGGAAAGGTCAGGCCTTCATCGGCCAACGTAGTTACGGGCAGAACGAGACTTGGGATCAGTCATGTGCAACAAAGCAGGCGCCATCGCTTTCCCTTGGGCCTCCCTGGCCACCCTTCCTCTGTATCGTCCTGAATAATTCAACGTGCGCTGAATAAGCAGTTGCCAACACCTCCTCACGGAGTACGCGTAGCCATGATAAACACGTGGCACAGGCGAAAGCGGCGTTTATTTATCTGGCTGCTCCCTCGCGACTTCCGCACTTCTGCGCACTCCATCAGAAGACAGCTAAAGGGTTGCGTCTGCATCATTATTAACCTCTGCTCACAGACTCTGGCGCAAACAATAGAGATGAGGAAATATAAGCCAGGGACCACCTGCTTACTGCTTGCGGATTCAAGAAGGATGAGAGAATATAAGAAAGGGACGCAGGACGATGTTGATGCACCGAACACACGAAGATGTGACACATGTTGGGCTTCCCCTGACTCCCCTTAGTTTGTAAAGCGCAGCTCACGGACAATGGGCACAAGTTCACTGGACAAACGATTGTGGCAGGTACGTCTTGCACCTTGCACTGTGCTTCGCAAATAACGGGATATGAAGCTTTCAGTTTGGAGACGTGCAGAACGTAATGAACACATATAGCAAGCGCGGGAAAATTTCCCGGAATGCACGAAAACGCACGCCGCGGTGGCTCAGTGGTTAGGGCGCTCGACTACTGATCCGGAGTTCCCGCGTTCGAACCCGACCGCGGCGGCTGCGTTTTTATGGAGGAAAAACGCTAAGGCGCCCGTGTGCTGTGCGATGTCAGTGCACGTTAAAGATCCCCAGGTGGTCGAAATTATTCCGGAGCCCTCCACTACGGCACCTCTTCTTCCTTTCTTCTTTCACTCCCTCCCTTATCCCTTCCCTTACGGCGCGGTTCAGGTGTCCAAAGATATATGAGACAGATACTGCGACATTTCCTTTCCCCAAAAACCAATTATTATTATTATTATTATTATTATCACGAGATGGTCACCAAGAGGCAATAAAAAAAGAAGCAATCACTTTTTTTCACTTTCTATCGCTTCCCCAGGCCCTAAGACGACCTTATACTGGCCTCGGAATTTGTTGCTCACGCGGAGGCGCGAGAAATAACTTGCGATTACTGTTTGTGACGTCGCAAACGCAGTGTTGCGCTCAGAAATTGCCCGAACTGAGGCCACGGGAAAGGCAAACTTTAAAATCAATTTGCTCAGGAAATAATTGATACAAAGCTTCCGAACTTGGTAACAATAATCAGGACGCGGAGAAAAATCTACAGTACAAGTTTCATTATAATACGTGAATGTCGGAAAAACGTTTTGCGCTACCCTTTAGCGCGTCCTGATTTTCTTTTTTTTTTGCGTTTCGCCTTCACCTGAATGTAATCGCCGCAGCTACCGGGTTTGAAGACCTCGACATCTTGGTCAGTAACAGAACAACGTAATGACTAGTGAGGCATTGTTCGCGTTTCCGAGGAAGACAAAATAAACCTGCGGAGAGAAAGAAAGGACTGCAGTGTTCAGTGGCAACTCCAGCCTAAAACGAGAAACAAAGGAAGGAGGAAGATAACGAGTAGCAGTGTGGTGTGAGATCTATTGAGTGAAAGGTGGCAATAAGTCGAATGAACAGGCATAGAAAATAAAATTACTAGTCGGATACAACTCAGAAACAAAGCTGCCAATTCCTCTCAAACTTTGTCATCCAACCAATGCCGTTGACAGATTTTCATGACGTGACGGTTAATCTGTGGTCAATTCCCAGTAAAGATAGCGTGACAAGGAATTGATCGCGGCGCCATGTAAATCGGTCGACGTCATTGGTCGACGCTGGAGGGCCTCTTATAAGAGGCCTTTGCCCTATTCGTTCTTGAGTTGTATCTGACTATAGCTTATGTTTGGGCTCACATTGAGTGGAAATGCCAACTTGGCATTCGATGTAGTTCGGTCAAATCCAGTTCCCTCAAGTAGCATGGCCCAAGCTATGCCGCACTGTCCAACAACGCTGATCACCCGTTGAATGAGCTTTTTTTTTTATTTCATTATCCGCTCAGAACGCTTAAGCACCCCTGGTACCTCAGTCAGCGTTACTATTTCTATACACCATGGTCAGCTTTCTGAGAGAAAGAAGCTTAACAGTGTGTATGGAAAAAGGGACAGAGACGGGAAGCGTAAATACACGTCCCATCCTGACCCCCAACGAGCGTCGCACAAGCTTATTTTCTCCAAAAAGAGCTGCAGCGCCTTTAAAGCCGGCTGTGCTGACCCATGTCTTAAGACCCAGCCTGACGACCCTGTCTTTCTTTAGCTTCTAAAATGTGGTCTAATGAGATGTCGATCTAACTGCAACAATGATGCATCCAATTTCGCTGATTGTCATTAACAGAAACATTCGTGCGGCTTTGAGAAAGTTATGTCAAACTCAGGATTACTTGCACCGTGAAGCAGGTGGCGATGTGCCTTGCCTATTGCGATCTGGGAGCTGAAATATGAGCCATATCTGTATACACGCTGCAGATGACCTGTAGACAACACATTTGGCGGCGGTGAAAGCAGGATATATACTGCGTGATTTTTTTTAAGTGCACCTACATGAAATTATGGTGGTAACTAAATGTGCCTCTGGGCAAAAAAAAATGGCAGAAAAAAAAAGCTGTATCGAAGGAGTGCCGGTAACCGCTGCTTTTGTACATGCGATCTGTACAAGCCTTTTTTTTTTTTATCCCGTCTACGCTAGTTCATTAGCGTGGTTCCGCGAACCACATCCGTTTAAAGCGTAGCCTGCGGGTGTGCTCTTCAGGTGGGTTAGAGCGCATCGAACGACTAACTAGTGCGCCTGGGCGCATTGAAGCAAAGAAGAAGTGGGCAGAAATGTTCACTTAGTCAAGTGTCAACGGAGGCTGATGGCGACAAGTTGAAAACCTAATCGACTTTAAGAAAAGGTAACGTAAAGTACTGCGAAATCATTGGTTAGGCCCGGGGCTTTCTGAGCGTCGTCAGCTGTGGATGGCACTTGGAATTTCAAAGGCACTGTGCCAAAAGCAATTGCATCTCTTTTTCGGCGTCGGTCACAGCTGCATCCTTATTACATTATTAACTAACAACCAAGTGCAAAAATCGGTAGGTACACGCGGAGGTTAAAAGCAAAAACGAAAGAAAAAGCGGGACCTTTTTGTCTCGTTTTCCACTTTTCAGTACATTAGAGCTCGCTGCGAAACCGCATAGTAACTGAGCCTTACTTTCTGAACACAAACTTCCGGTATAGTCGCATCATCACCGGAGTGGCGAAAATCACATGGTGCGGCTGGCGGGGAGCCGTGCTTTGCGAACACACCTGGCACTTTTGTTATCGGCGTGTTCGTAATCGCAGCGCAGAGCGTTGCTATCTGCCTTCTCCTGTGGCACACCACTAGTAATAATCTTTTTTACTCGCGACTGTACATCCGTGCAACATATATCAGAAGTTTACGCATACAAACGGGCTCCTTAGTGATATGCCCGAATAAGATAGCTTCGCAACTTCCCGATGCAAAAGGAATGAGCGCAAGCTGACATGGACCACGACGGCACCCTCAACGCTATCGTCTAAATAACAGCGTAAGCGTCCTCTCTGCATATTGTTGAGCAAAGTGCGACTGAATGTTGTTTTGAAGATGAAAGTGGAAAGATGAGAAGAAAAGAAAATTCTGAGTATGAAATGTTCTAATGCTGACGACAAAAAGAAAAAAAGTCAATAAAGGGACGTGCTTTAATTTGAACTAAAGTTCATTCAGTGACGCGAGGGAGAGAAAGAGTGACCAATGAAAAGAAAATAATAAAAAATCCTCGGTAATAACTCTCTCTCTGAATAGTTCATGTTACATAATCTTAAAAAAGATAAGATGAACTGAAGGAAAAAGGTTGTGGCTCATTTTTCTCTTTCGGCGTGGTTCGGGTGTTCGCCGAGACAAGTAAGACAGGTACTGCGCACTTTCCTTTCCTCGAACAATTTTCATTTTTAACTTTCTCTTGATACAGTACGCAAAACAGTATAGTAAGCTACAAAAGCTAAATTATTATGCTCACATTTCTGAGAGGCTACGTGAGTTCTTAACATGTGATTAATGTGAAGGCAGAAACACGATGGCCGACGTGGAGCAGCTCAAAGGAAATACATTTGCTGTGCGCGGCACTTTTCGGGTACATGCTCAGACATGTTCCACGTGCTGTTAAAGAGCCGCTTCTTAGTTGCGCGTACAGTGGCGTCTTACTTTCTAGAACTAGGGTAGCTTATTGAATATGTTCATTGTCAAATTTGCCTACGTTATATTTCAACAGACGTGTTCTCCACGCTTTTGTGCGTATTTATATCACCCCTTTTTCAGAGGCAATCACGGAGTTCGATTTTTTTCTCGGTATACTAGTTCCCATCTATTTCTGTGTGATCGTGTCTGTTCCTTCAAAGACATCGAATCAGCTCAAATGGCTTTCCAACACTACTCCACTTCCTCAAGTCGAACGCAACTGATGAATAATGCATGACGAATGTTCCATAGGTCATGCCATCAACTCCGATACCTCAGAACAGCAGGAGAAACTAAAAGCAAAAAAGACAAAAGACTCAGGCAAAATGCGTACAAGCCAACGCAGGGTTTTGTCAGGCGTGAAGAATCTCGACTCGTCTGATGGAGCATCATTTCTTCAGAACATCTTCTGAATCCCTTGACACACTGTGCGCTTGATATCACAGATACCGGTTCCTCTGTCTTGAACAGTATCTAGGAGTCCAAAAGAGCTCATTTGGTATGACCGGAATCTCGATGTGACTTCCAAATTCTATTTTGCGGCCGTCGCTAGTGCGGTTTGTTAATATCTATACGTATACTAATGTCTAGCTGTCGGCTCCATTTATCAGTGGTCCAGAAATCGGGTTGTTAGGCAGCGCCCACGTTATTTCGAGCCACTTGCTGAGGGCAGCAGAACGGCAAGCAATTTTTAAGCTGAAGGGGCGGTGTTTTACGTCGCCTCCATTACTGACGGCTTCGAGATCGGCTCAGTTATTACCGTTTCTGAAGAAGAAGCTTGCTTCAACCTCTGGAAACTTCTGAGCAGTGAATTCTTTTCTAGTAATTTGTTTTCTCAGCGTCTTTAGTTTACTGAATTTTATTCCAAAAGATTGCTCTTGTGTCCTCGTTCATTCCAATCTTGTACCGAGGACACATTGCGCGAGAGCCCGCGGCTATCAACGACTGAAAGGTACATCAATAACCGAGACAAAAGTCAAGGAAGAACGAATGAGGACACATCAACTAGCAAATAAAAAAATTAAGCAAGCTAAACTCACCATAGCGAAAGCAGGACCATCACTAGAAGAAACGCGCACCACAGTACGCGCCCTTTGTGCATCCTTGCCAGCTTAAGCCCTGACTCCGCTTCTGATACATAGTGCTCTGTCTTCGTAACTTGGTCACAAGGCCAAGTGATATTAAAGCTCCGCTAGATTTACTCCCTTCAAGCATGCGCCCTCGTCCAAGCAATAGCTGAAGTGCTGGTAAAGAATTGAGATGAACTAGCCATTGTTTGGCGCAAGGCCGAGAGAAACTTTATTAGGACAACGCCGGTGAGACATGCGCACCCTGGCTGCAACGATAGGAGGCGCACGTTAAGCCACTACTGCTGCCGACACGTGCAAAATAAAGTATTCAATTTTGTGTAGGTGTCGCTTGTTCCGCGGAGCAAGAACCTATGTAAGCTGGACAAGTAGTGGACACGGCTGATGTGAAGAGTCGTATTCTCTGAAAGACGTAGACTCGAACTAAAGATACAACACGAGGACTATGTTACATTCTATGTTACGTTCAATAAAACAGTCGAAGCTTGCAACAGAAATTGGTTATAGGAGAAGATTAGTCCCCTTTTGTAATGTGAGATGTGGCTTGTGTGCGGTACTCCGACATTTATACGAGGAAATAGGTTTGCAACCAAAAGCACAATTGTTCATGCGACGTTGTTATCCTTTCCATGCTCTCATACAGGGTAGAAAACTACGTCATCTCCACCTCATTTTTCTCTCAATTCACGCTGTTGGTTCTTGCCACAGGGAGTTAATTCCGTTCTATGTCACGAACTGTTGTTTAGTTGGTTGCTATACGTACGGCATGCCGAGCATACAAGCCATCACGCTTTTACAGGTTCTTTTTGAGTGTCCCTGGATATATTAGCGTTCACGTTTTAGCTCACATTAGTTTATAAATACTTATATTTAATTTATTATTATATAAAAACACACTCACTCCGATCAGCAACAGTAAGCGAGCTGTATATGGTTCCTTTTCTTTTTGTCTTTGTTCGTTTCTTAATTCAGACCCGAAAGACCTTGCGCGCCGCTTCGAAAGTAACAGCTAGTTTCAGAAATAACTCTATCATTTGTAATCTGGATACTTTGGTCTTTTTGGGAAACGTATCATGGTCGTTATAAACGTCGCAAGTATGCTACACAAATCACTGGCATAAGACGCTTCCGGGTAGCGCAAGTGATGTTTCATGCTGTAACCGAAAATTCTCTAAATTAGAGACCCTAATTTCCCTGTTTCAGGTCCCTTTTTATTGAAAAATCTTTACAACCCCCCAACTTGGAAAGTGACACAATTTCGCTTCTTAAAATTCTCTGAAATTAAGAAAAAATTGGGTTTTCGAATAAATTTACTCCACATATTTCCTGAAAAAGGGAAAAAATTCCCCAATGAAACATCACTGGATGCCGTGTAATTTGCTGGACAAACATCAAAGACACGAAACTGGGGGAGTTAGCAGCCATATTTGTATTACGGTGCAAGCAACTGGAATGCCAGTCAAATCTCTCACGCTGGAAGATGCCTTAAACACTATTCAAAATATATTTCAGAAAACCGGCTGCAGCTTTACATTTCATCATCATCATCATCATCATCATCATCATCATCATCGTCGTCGTCGTCGTCGTCGTCATCATCATCATAATCATCATCATAAGCATCATCATAAGCATCATCATAAGCATCATCATCATCATCGTCATCATCATCATCATCATCATCATCATCAACCTGACTACACCCGCTGCACGGCAAAGGCCTCTCCCATGTCTCTCCAATTAACCCTGTCCTTTGCTAGCTGCGCCCACCCTACGCCTGCAAACTACTTAATCTCATCCGCCCACCTAACCTTCTGCTTTACATACAAGTAATATATAACTTGAAAATAAGGAAAGGTAGTTGGAGGGAGATAGCGTTACGAGAATGTAGGCCGAAGCTTCCTCCTAATCTTCTTGTTCAAGGCTGAGTTGTATGCAGGGACGTACAGACAATCGTATCCTGTGATCCTCTTCCGTTTCAGTAGAATGAATGGGTTTAATACTGAGTAAGTTTGGGCTCATCACTTCAGACAACGAGTAGTGCTGACTTGCCTTCAGCGAAGTGATAAACCTCGTTTTCTCCAAAAATATATGAGTGGTTAACACGAACCAATTTTTAAAATGTGGGTAGTTTCAAGTTCACATAATTGACATGCTGGAATGTCTTATACGGGATGCTCCTGAACCGCAGTCTTTGCGTCACCCACGGCAAGCATGCTTCTACTTGCATAGGTATCGTCGCAATAAGAATTCAAGGTCCCATTAGGGACCAAGAAATAAGACCAAGTAGTCTACGTGTCGGAACACGTTTTAATTTATGCCGGCTAAAGAATAAAATAAGCGGCATCAGCAAAGTTGGCGCGGAACGCGCGAAAACTAATCACAGACAAAAATCGCGGCGCCAGTGTAGGAACAACGCAACGCAGAGGCTGACAGATGCAATAGCTTTCCAGTGTCGAGAGAAGTACAATTAATTACCAGCTCGCAATTAATTGTGTGTTGGCAATTACAACTTTAATTAGACGACACAGAGTGCCAATATATTCAGCAGATAGGGCGGCCATTAGTTAGGCCCCCTCAACTCAGCGAACCCGAGTAGCTTGCCGAGAGCCAACTGAAATAGCGTGCTTGTAGAGCACGGGCGTCAAGGAAAGCAGAAAGATAACAATTTGGATAGAACGAACTACATCTCTTCGCCGTCTTCATGGCTGGTATGAAAAAGAAGGAGTGCTGAGCTTGGCTATGTAAGTTTCGCGCGTTCGCGTAATCCTGTTCGCTGTTGATTTTATTCTTTCGGAGTTTTTAGGCGAACAACTCGGCTTTATGGTCGCGGCGGTAAGGGCAGCACATCTTCGATGATTGCTGATGACCATGAGAACGGCAGTGTGAATAGGTACTTTGCACATTTGCGTAGTGAAAGATATTACGGCCAGGCATGTCTTGAAATCATATTGGGGGTGTATAGTCCCGAATCTCCACGTGCGGCTGAATGCTCCGTACAGGCGTTTATGCATTAAGCCCAAGTACGCCTTCATAGCGCGGACGATAACGAGAAATCTCCGGGCACGCGCATTCTCTTTAGCCCCTCCTGTTGGCACGGGTTCGGTTCTCGAATAAATTAGTGCTTTAGAGGCGTCTGGAATCGCACAGAGTTCCGCCGAAATTAATAATGGTTGCCAAGCGACGGAGAATCCGCCTGGCATGCGCGGCAGGAACCGGATTCTAAGGAGGCTATAAACTTAGCGAACAGCGCTTGAGGCCCTCTTGTGCTGTGGTAAAGCATGCCACGCCATTCACTGGCATAAGATGCTTCCGGATGGCGCAAGTGATGTTTCATGTTGTAACCGAAAATTCCCGAAATTAGAGACCCTAATATTCATATTTCAGGCCATTTTTTTCTTTTGAAAAATCTCGACAACCTCACAATTTGGAAAGTGGTATTGCCTCGTGGGCAATACCTGTATGTTGCCCAAAGGAGAAATTTCGTTTCTTAAAATTTTCTGAAATTGCATAAAAATTCAGTTTTCGACTAAATTTACGGAGGGAGCACTGCGATTTCAATGAAAAAAAAAGCAAAGAGCTGCTGGTCTGGCTCGAGGCTGCCACTCTTGCGATGAATGCCATGACTTGGAAAATTGTGTCAGTAGAAAAGGAACCTTTAAGAATGTGAAGAAAGGTCTTGCCTTAATCCCGACAGGACTTCTGCGCTGGATGCTTGCAAAAACGCACAGCGAGTGGTACAGTTCTTTCGAAATTCTTTCCGCAATTCGCGTACAGTTGAAGGGAGCGCGTTCGAATAAAAAAAAAGAAAAAAGAACGATAGGAGGACTGTGCCTGCAATGTGCTGTGTGCTTCACCGTCGTCCCACGCGATACACTAGGCGGTGCATTAAGCGTTCTTTCCATTTCGAGACATTTTATTCAAGCAGCGATTCGAAGCAAGGACGAAGCTCCCAGCTTAGTTTCGCTCATGTCTGAGGGTGAGAAAAATCTGAAATTTCTGAATGCAGACTGAATACGAAAGGGTGAAGTCGAAATCACCGAAGAAAACAGTGTAAAGAGACGCACAAAAAAGATGAAATAGTGGATGCAGGGTCGAGGCAGCGCCTTCAAAAAAAAAAAAGCGCGATTTATGAAAAACAACACAATAAATCGACAGTGAACAATACTGGCTTTATCAGCTATTGAAAAACCATATACTGCGATGCCTTTGCTGACGTTATTTTTATTTTATTTTTAAATATCTTGAATGTACCCCTAAAGGCCCTCGAAGGAAAGAATTACACTGGGGAGAAGCGCAATGCATAAATTACATAATACATGAAATCACACAATCCATAAATATACCTTTAGGAGTTATGTTAGAATCGAACATAACGGGCTAGCGCCAACAAAATATTATAAAATCTAATCACGATAACATGATGCACAACGAGGAAAAAAGACTGCGCACTACTAGGCAGCCTGTTTACGGCAACTAAATTCAGTAAGCGTTATTTTACCGAGAACAAGGCAAGAAACTGGGGACGGAAGAATTACATGAAGCTCATGAAGATGAAAATAGATATCAAAGAAGCTTAGTTGTGCTAGCTATTCTGAAAGAAACTTTCGAGCGGAAGACCGCACTTATCCACAAATATTTCAGGAATATGGCAGTATGTGCTGACTCCTCGCGAGAGTGCACCATCTTTATACATGTGCGCCTGTTTCGAACAAGCAAGCGTTTTATGCATTTATATAATTAGAATTTGCAAGTGACACAGAAGATTAAGGTTATATTAAAATATTTCAGCAGTAAAAGTGTGTGTTCCCTCTTACATGGCCCTGATGCCATAGCTAATTATGATGGCATTGGCAAGGCAATTACCCTTCAAACAGCTCGACAAGAAATTAATTTCGAAGCGCAGGTGACTGCAGAAGCTCTCGTTGAATGCGATATCAAAATTAGGCTCCGGAAGAATCACTCCAGGGTGGCCGGTCTCCAGATGGCGGTACAAGTCAACTACAAATGCTTGAGGCGTAAACTGGATAAATAGAGGAACCTAAAATTCGCAGAGCACGAGTAAAAATTTATTTTGGCAATAGCAAATGTTCAGCGTCTGAGTTGCATGCTGAGCTCCGGCATGATCGTGTATTGCACTTTAAAAAGAAATGTTACGATGGTATGAAACTGAAATTCTCAACACTCCAGTTATAAAAATGGTCTGTGGACAGTGCATAGAATAGACTCTATTGCATTTCTATAGATATTTCTTTTTGTCTATTCATTGTCTATAGACAAAAGTCTACTAAGAGTGTATGACGATAAATCTATAGATTGTCTATAGACTGTCTATAGGATTTGTGCTGCCTATAGCCTGTTTTCTAGGGTTTGTCTATAAACTTTACAGACAGGAGTCTATGGAGAGTCTATAGGAGTCTGTAGACTGTCTACAAAAGTTTTTTAAGGGCTGATCCAAGAGTTGCATACCCATCGAACAAGATATTAATAGTGCGGCGTCTGCGAAGTTAACCCGCGCACAGGGTGCTTTGGTCTGAACACATATCATAATTTACTACTAAGATAGACCACTAATCACACGCTGGATGTAGAGACTTCAGTATAAAGCGTGTTGGATGGCGAAACGCTCGTTCCGGACGCCCGGCATTAAAAGACAGTGTCAGGCGTATACGCCTTCCCCGAAATGAACGATAAGATAACGGACCGGAAAACTTCACCGAACCTCGTGTTCTCTAGCCCGCCTTTTTTACTAACTAAACTTGGGACCAGCTCCACTTCATTTGCTCCAAGGCACCGCGGTATTAGGACCGTGCGTAATTTATGTAGCATGCGGCTTATCTGTACGGGGTCAGGCAATTGCACCTAGTCAGCCTTGCTTGTTCATTTGTGCTTAGCTTCAAAGAACGACGCGATGCTGACGCAGCCCGGCGTCTTCCGGTACATTTGGGCCGGAGTTCGGGTCAGTCCCTTGCTCGCTCGGCATAATAGTAGGAGTAAAGACCTTTACGACATCTTGACAGGGAAAAGTTTAAGCGAGACCGCAGCGCCTCTTTATTATTTATTTGAAATGAATAAAAGGTCAAAGTAATAGCAAAGCTGTATGATGGGACAGTTGGTAAAGCGTGTTCAGAAGGATAGCCAGAAAAAAATTGAAAAACACATTAGGAAATGACAACGGACAGCAACTGGAAGTGTGTGTGTATTTTTTTTTCTCGATTGGTTGTCACCATTCTTGAAAAAGTAGTATGTAGGGGACGGAAATCAGGGCCCTAAAAAAACGCGAAATAGGCAGGTATGCAGGTAAAACAAATCAAAACTAAATACTCGAGTAATGCTTTGTATTGTTCAGCAAAACATTGCAATAGCATCACTAACAAAAACTGCGCTGGTCAACACCTTCATGATGTTCCCGTAAAAGAATAAAGGGTGATCGCTCTTGTACGTCTACCACTTAGTGTTTACACTCCAAAAGCATGTTGCAATAAGTAACGTCATTAGGTTCTCAGACTTTAAGCATGCGCTGTTCTTCCCAACCATAGCTTTATAATATGCCAATTTTTTTTCGACGTTGCGTGAGGTTAGCGGTCCTAACTTGAAACACGAGAGCTGAGACTGGGGTCATCTCCGTGCAAGCCAAGTCTTACCTGCGAAGTAGTCAGAAGGTCTATTTTTACCCCTACACCCGGCCGCGATTCCAGGTCTTCTGACCACTGCGCCTGCACAGTGAGTGTGTTAACACGGAATATTATGCAGCGGTTGCTTGTGGTTGTTTCACCCGCTTGCTCGGCACTTTTTGGTGTAAGAATGTCTCATGTCTGGACGCGTTGACCCATATTCCTTAAGCAGCGAGGGGAGACATTTTTGCCCAAAATCTACGCATAATGGGTGCGTCTGCATCTTTGCAGTAACTCGCAGCTTCACAATAGGAAGTGTTGAAAACAAGGATGCGTTGTTGGCAAGCAGTAATAATTGGAAACGTAATGTCTCCCACTGGAATCGTTTCGCTAAGTGTCGCCGGTACTCGCACAACACCATACAAGCTCGTACAATTACGGCCACGGAAGGAAATTACGTACTTCCACGACGCTAACTCAACTTCATCGTCGACACGTAATTAAGCACGTCGTACATATTTATGCGCGACCTCAGCTGCCGATCGCTCCATTGCCACAAAGTCCTTTTTAATTCAGAAGTGTCTGTCCGCTTCTGCACAGGAAGTGCCCGCACTCTCAGTTGCTTGGATAATAGCGTGCACTTCGGGAAAAAAAAAGAGGAATATTGTGGTAGGCGTCTTTTCGCACAATTTTTATGCGCTACAGTCAAAACTCGCTGTAAAAAATTAACGGATATAACGAAGGAATAGCTGCTCCCTTTCGAAGCACTCATGGAAGCCCATGCATTCAGTGCGGCAAACTAATGCTACCGCGCATAATCCTCTCTATCGAGCACCGCACAAAACTCGCAAAATCTTCCCTCCCAAGCGAGGCCTGAATAGAGCGTTTCACAGGAAGATTCGCGGCTTCGACGCTTGTTTTGACACCGACGCTTCGATATTTGAGGAAAATCGGTGATGAATGCATAACGATTGGTGTGCGGCCCGCTGCTCTATGCTGCACCGTAGCTACTACGCGTGATGCTGTGCCAAGCTGCAGAAGGTCACTGGAGTATACCCGTTCTCCAATCTCCTGATTGCGCAGGGCCCGCTGTGAGAATACCCCGCTTCTCGGGTGTCATGTGCAGTTTAGTTTCTGTTTTAGCAGTGTAACTACATGTTTCAAATAATATGGAAGTGTTTTTGGTGTGTTTTACGGTCTCTAGGCCCCTCTGGTTTCACAGGGCTAAGCGGTGGCAAAAACTAATTTCGTTGGCCTGAAAGTTGCGAAAGGTGTACGCATTCGTCGCAAGACACTACTCTCGCGCGAAAAGGTATTATAACCAGGGGGCTCGTGCGTCATGCAGAAAAGTCAATCAAAACGGGTGCTTGCGTGCGACGTGATCGCTGCGTGGCCTCTTTCGCGGCGGCACTTATCGGCTTCAGCGCTCAGGAAATAGAGATGCCTATTTCAAATATATCTCCCCTTTGATCTACCACGTAATTCCACCAAGACCATTTTCAATGTGCTGAACTTTATACGGACCCGGAAGAAACGGACGTTAGCTGGCAAGGCTTACACACACCGTTGGTGGTCCAGTGTTTAGAGGAATCACCTGTCTAGTCACCGATATGCACAGTGCAAAGAACGAGATCAATATAACCACAAAAAAAAAACGAGAACCAAACCATATATTCTCGTAAGTCGACCAGGATATGAAGGAATAAACCATATGCGGCAGTTGCAGTGCAAGCTGCCACGAAATTTAATCGCGCTTGAAACTCCAGGAGAACGAAATATTCTTAAATATTCCGAAAATAATGCACCAACTTTCCGCCTGCGACGAAAGGACAAGCAACGGCGTACGCTTCTTGTACAGCGGCTGCATGATTCCAAATAATCTCAAGTTGTTTTCGAAGCGACCAGCACACCACATATTGAACTCGGACGGGGTATGTGCATAAGAGCTTTCATATAGGAATACATAAGGTATGGATACATAATGCATTTACAACTTCGGGATTGGTCGAATTTGCTTTCGCACTTCAGTATAGAAAAATGGGTCAGATGCAGGCTGATGCAAAACTGACGGATATGCCGACAGGGTGAAGTTTGTTTGTGACATCTTATTTATTTCATTGTTATTAATTGTCAGGCTCTGGAAGTTGTTTTAGCCGCACTTTTATCTTGACTTTAACAACCACTGACACGCACGAACGCTGAACTGCCTCGGCTCGATGCGAAAAGAAGTCCAATAGCAAATCACTTCAGTCGCTCGCTGTGCGATTTTTCTCGCTGAAAACAGAGAGGAGAGCGCATCCAAAGACGCACGGTGCACTAATTCGCCGATTGCAAAGACCGTAATGTAGGCGAGTCACGCTTGACTACGAAGAAAACACTGCAGGAGAGTGAGTCCCTGCTTTCCCTTAATTTGGTTTATGTGCGTTTAACGTCCCAAAGTGACTCAGGCTATGAGGGACGCCGTAGTGAAGGGCTCCAGAAATTTCGACCACCTGGGGCTCTTTAACGTGCACTGACATCGCACAGTGCAGGGATTTCTAGCATTTTGTCTCCATAGAAATTCGACCGCCGCGTCCGGGATCGAACCCATGTCTTTCGGATCAGCAGGCGAGTGACGCAGAAATAGGCCTATACACCTAACTTCTCCGCTCACTCGCTGAGCGGCTTTTGCTGTCGAAAACACCAACCTGGTGACGTTCACATGCGCACGCGACTCAGATTCATCGATGGCGAAACCCACGTTCCTGGTGCATCACACCTGAACACTGAGAACGCGATAGCGTTATCGGGTACCGTTCTCATCGCCTGCTCAATTACCTAATTCCAATTAGCATACTATAATTATGCATGTGCGCATCAGTACTATCTCTAAGATGAGAACGCATTCACTTAGCTCTACCTTTCGAGCCTTCTTGGCCTAGCCTATGGGTAGCGTGCCGTCGTGGGATCGGTTCCCGTCCTAACCTGGTTTTCTTTTCAGCTCAGTATTATTAGGACTTGGCTCCCATCGGGGTTTTTCGCTCACGTCCAACGATGCCGACTCTGACGAAACCGGTTTTTTCTTTGATACGGGAACCTAACGCTTTCGCGTTAAAAGCACCGAACATGAGAGTGTTGACGCATGCTACAAAATGTGATCTAGCCGAAGCATCGCAGTCGCTATCCTCGCCAACCGCCGTCACAATAGTTCGCAGATATCAAGTCACATGATGCAGACTTGGTGTTCTCGCTCTGATTGGCCGGAGAGCCAGCTCGCAAAGACGTCTTAAGATGACGTTGAGTAAAATTTCTCATGCGGGAGGTTTTTGGAAATTTCATTTGCGGTTTTGTGAGGAAGACGGCCACCGTTTCGCTCAGAAAAAAAAAAATGTTGGCAGCGCTTCCGTTGAGCACTCGATTCATATTTCTAGGTTTGCTATTTTCCTCGTGAAATTCACCTCACGTTCTTTGTGCATGCACATTTTTGCGAAGATTCATCAACAACAACAGCAACAAAACAAAAAAGACTCAGGACGTGCCTCTTAGCACATGAAGCGACTGTGAACAAATAAGCAGTGCACGTACAATCACGAAGAAAAAGATTAGCAGAGGAACACCTAATTTCATTATGTGTTGGCAGTTGGATAACATTAGCAGCTATTGATTCATGTCTCACCCGAACACACGTCGCTTTCCTGCAGCCAATAAAATGCTGCTGTCTGGTGAAGACACCTCTCTCCAGCCAATTTGCGAAATATAAGCAAAAGTAAATTCAAATTCAAGGAAAACTGTGAATATACATTGTGGGGTTTATCGCCCCGAAGCAATGCATGGACTATGAGGGACATTGTTTAAGAAAAAAAGTACAAGCGTTCTTGACATCGGATGCATTTGCAGTTCCTGTGATTTTCCAAGAGCAAGCCAATTGGCAGACTACACCGCCAAGTTCTGTTGGGCGAGGAACACCTCCAATGAAAAAAATAAACAAGTAATTTCCCCCCTTTTGCAGAGCTGTGAACAACTATGTAGATAGGTTAATAAAGTACCTTCAGTACTATACGTCGCATAAATACGAGAAACAAGACGATATAGAACCCAAACTTTCGTACTAAGAACATTCCACAGGGAGCCACAATTCATCATTTCCTATGAGAGCCCGGCGTACGTGTAACAAAGCTACATGCCTCGTACCGAAGAGCTCTATGCCGAAGAACCTGTCGCTAGCGGCTATTCATCGAAACCGGATTGTAAATGAGGTGGCACGCAGGAGCATTATTCTTGGCGGAGGCAACCACTTTCTCAAATAAGTTTCTGCGCGAAAAAAATTCGTGTTCGCTCAACGTATTCGCCAACCGGACATTTACGCAGCATTGAGGGAGCTTGAAATATACAGGAAAAGCACATACAAGATTTCGAAATGTCTTCCTTTGAAGGTGCCTCGCACTTGGCAACAACATCAATAACAAGAACACGCGGGTTTCTGCGTCATTTCATTCCACTATCACATTGGCCAGTTTATGCAGCGAGCAAATAATGGTGAGCGTTTTCTTCACGTCGGCGGCGAGAATTTTGGAGCTACCCCCGTATGTCCGGCACGCAAGATAACATATGCCCGCTGGCTGTTTCGACTGTCCTACGGATATTGGAGCAAAAATCGAGCGACACCAGCTGTCGTAGGTGTCGTGGCAATACGCTTTACATGTCGCAGACGCTCATTTTTTCCCCGTCATTTGCTTGTGATGAACCACGTGAAGAAAAGTCGCATGCTTCTGGGCAGTTGTCGTCTGCTCTCACATCTCACTGACAGATTACAACGCCTTGCCAAAACAAAGTTACATCCGTAGATATTGAGTAGCAGGACGCTCTATCCAAATTGCCTTTGCGACAGTTCGGGCAGCATAAATCGTTCGTTATAAGCCTTGCTGTGTTCTGGGCCATGTTTTGCCTAACACCTGACACGTGTTCCGTTCTCCACTGCCTTCTGTAGCTGTTCTTGATATTGAGAGAGACACCAAGGTGAATTTGTCGGACAGGACGCCAAATTAAAGTCCCAAGTGCGCTTATATTTGTTCGCTAAATGGTCTAAATATTCATGACCACGGCCGCCGATATGGTCCTATGCCACACGTATATATCCACTGCCGCGTGGATGGCATTTGCAGGATATGAAAATACTCGGAACTAGTCGTCATAACCATCCTCCCACTTCTTTCCGCACAGAACAGGCTTTTCTGTAAACAAGTTGTATTGCCATCTACCTTTATACTTACCTTTGTTGTTGTTGCGGTGACTAGACGAGTACTGTAAATCAGGTGCCTTCAGCTTCAATCATGACCTCAAAATGAAATGTTGCTGCGAAGCCGGCTTGTTGAGGAAAAATGTCACTTATGTTCGGAAACCCGTCGCAGGCGAAACTCCGACTTTTCTACTCAACGAAACATCAATTAAGTCCTCCTGCTTCTCATCACAAGGATGGCGGCAAAAACACGCGCCAAGGAGCTCTAGGCAGGTCTAAATTATTCCGGAACTCATTTCCACGACATCTATACTCTCACGTTTGGGTGCGTTACGCTATAGCTTACACCTGCATCGTTGGCTTCGGTACTCGAATCCACGCATTTGTTATTACTCGTCGCTTTATTTAAATACAAAGCCGCACCCCGATACAACTGGTCGCATGTGGCAGCCTGCAACAACAGTTCAAGGCCTGCACGGCACAGGCGAGACAGGCGTTTCAAGTGCGGCGCTCAGCCAGGGTAGTCGTGACGCACTGGCAGACTTGCTCTTGTTTATCGTCGTCGGACGAGACCGAGACGAGCACGTTGTCTCTGCTTGCCGCGCGCGCGCGCCGCTCTGTTGCAACTATCGTGAGTTTTGATTTTTCGTAACGGGCCGCGGGACAAACGTGACCGCTTTTTCACCCGAACGTGACGCTCGCCGGACACGCTCGTAAGCGTTTTCGAATGCGGATGACTGGGCGGCCGGCCCTAGTCCTCCGGCGAGCAGCTATCGTTCCGCCACTTTGGGCTAACCCGAACCCGACTCTCCCGTCTGGGAGAGACGCCGGAATTTCGCAACATCGGTCTCAGACGGCCCGCTCTCTCGTGCTCTGCTCTCTGGCGAATTCCATATTTTGTGGCCCGGTAATTGGTAAAGCGCGGCGCGCCGCGATTCAACCACCAACTCTACTCTGTTTTGCAGAGTAATTTCTTGAGAGACGTACTCTTCGAATTGCGTAGGGCCAAGTATAACTCTGCGACGAACTTCTGAAGCTTGTATAGTCATTGTCAAAAATATACAGCGCAAGGGGTATGCCTCCGATCCGGGTAGCGGGGCTCTTTAGCACATTTGATAGTCCTAAGGTTGGGAGGGTTTATTAGGGTCTTAATGTCTGCAAGAGCACCTGCACTGCAGGGCTCAGAAGCAGACCCCTTGGGCTGTATAGTTTTGACAAAGACTACATAATTAGTGCGCTGTTCGGCCACTTGAATCTCGCGTGCTTCTACGCTTCGCCCGACAACAGTTGGATAGTTAGACTAATCAAAGCCAGCAGTGACGGTTCCCCGCTAGGCGTGGTTGTTTTGTAGCGATAGACTACATTACGGTAGCATTTCGAGCCTTCAGCGTGGCGGTGCCGCCACGCTGTCACGTGGTTGGTCACGTGGTGCAGAGCAGCTGCCGGCGGCGCGGTGCCGTGGCTGATCATGTGGTTCGTCACCTGGTTGGACACGTGACCAATCACGTGGTGCGGAGCAGCTGCTGCTGCTGGTGGCACGGCGCGCCGGCGAAACCGAGCTGCAACAGCTGTGCGCATGCGCCGTGTCAAATGGGACGAAGATGAAGAAGGAACGCCCAGCGAAACGGAGCGGCGAAAGGCTGACTTTGGAGTTCAACTGAGCAAGTTCCACTCGGCCAGCTGCGGCTATCGTGTCACTCCAGGTTTAACCAGAGCTAAACCACCGCCATTTTTTTTCTGTTTGTCTGTTTTCGCTACTTCATAATTACGGTTTTTTATTGCGCACCCATCGCTTAAGAAGTTGTTAATCTGTGATCAAAGATCAGGTGCTTTGTCAAAGCCTACGGAGCACGGTGATTCGTGACAAAAAACAGCCAACAAGTCCATGTTTTCTGCACGCCGCTCGTAAGCTTGCACATTTTTAACTGCTGCGTTACTGTGAAATAAGGCATGACTATATTGTGGGTACGTACTGACAGCTTGAAAATATGCAGTTAAATAGTGCAGGTGCTAGCCACGTTTGTCACGACGCAGATGACGCTGAACCAAATGACAATATGTTTTTCCCCGAATTTTTAAATCGGCTTTGCCGCGTTGCACTCCGTCCAAGGATATGGTGTCAGTGGTTATTAGTCAAATGAAGGCGAGGTGCGTAACGGTCATGAATGCGTACGTAGAGCCAGCCAGAGAACTAAGTTACTGCCATGAAACGCATGTATTACTCCTTTATTTCGTGCTTTTAAAAAAATGAAACCCGTATTTGCCGTCATTAGCTAGCCTTGAGGCGCTGCGATGAGGATGGTTTACTAACTTCGTAAAGGTTCGAAGTGATGGAAGCGAACACCACGTGGAAGCTGATCAAAGTTAGAGCTTCCCAACGGTTTCACTAAATTATGCCCAGCAAAGAATCAACAGAGTCTAAAACACACATAAAAGGCGTCAAAAGTACAGTAAAAAGAAATGGATAAAAGAAAATTAACATTCCACGAAATAATATATTACAGCAAAACGGCAAAACGTATAGAAACCACAAAACCGAGACATTTAAAAGCTCACTGAGGTAAGATTAATGCCTGTTTCTTTGTAACGACTGATGTGATTGTAGTTGCTAATGTGTGGGAGAATTTTCAACATATTATTCTAGGGGTTACCAACTATACCGGTTGGCTGTAACGGAAAAAATGACTTCGATTCGTTCTAAGTCACGCAAAAGTCGTAAAAGTCTCTCCTTACGCTTGTTTTTCTTTTAAAGTCGCGCTTAATCTACGCGGTGTAATGTGCAGTAACCAATTTTGAGACATATCTTCGCTTAGGTGTTGGTCATCAACTCACAGATGACGAATTGGTCGCATATCGCTGCGTGAGCATGTCGCTGTGTGAGCATGTCGCATTCCACCATGTTCGTTCCCATTTTTTGTCCTCTGTGTGTGCGTCTAAGATTGCGCTGTTCTGTCCACCAGTACTTAAATTACAAATGCCGACGACTGTCCCTGCGCATGTCGCTGAATATCTTGCTCATCCCGTTTAATTCATAAGGCGATGCGTAAATAATAAATATCATCCCTCAAATTTCTCCAGAAACGAAGAAATTACATGAAGAAGACAGTACCGGGTTGAAAAAGGTTGCCAATTTAACGAAATGGACTGCTTCTCTTGAATTGAATCCCAGGCAAGGAAGGTGCCATCGTCCTCGTCAAGAAACTCACGCGGACTGCTGCGCTAGATCTGAATCAAATTCCTATTTATCAGATTAGTTTTCGATAATCATTATCGTAGTCACTAATCAGCGACAGATGAACTAACTAGGCTATCTTGAAGTTTATTGTACAAACCATTCAAACATCACTCCCGCAACAAATGTATCGCCAGAAGCGAATGTGCAAACATGACACGCCCTGCGTTCTGTGGAGATAAAGTACTGACCTTGTCTCTTAGTGGAACCCTTCTTCCGCTCGAGAAACCTGCTCCAGAGTCTTTGAAAGTTTGATTGCTCGACGATGACATCGTGGCTTCTTGCGTCCGGGCCTGCGGTTGCAAATGAGGACACGAGTGTATTAATAAAGCTAACCTAGCGACCACTGCAAACCTGCACAGTCACATTGCAGAAAAACTTGCTGCTTCTCTTGTGGTGAAGCCAATTCTATAAGCATAGAAAGAAACGTTTGTTTGTCAACATGATCTTTTTCTCTCAGCATCAAGATCTGAAAAACACACAACAGGAAGCCTTCACATTATTGTAATATTACGATACAAGAATTTGTTGCATCGTACGGTTGTTGAATAGATCGTTTGTTTGTACTCTGAACATGATATTTGCCGTACCACCTCCGGGGTGTTCCACCTCCCGTGCCGTAGGGTACCCACCGGGGATACAATCGGTACAAGCTTCCTTCTGGTCCAGTGATCTGCTTCTCGGGGATGAAGTGCTTGGACAAAAGGGTCTGTGACACCACCTCGTGCAGACCGGAAACACATTAGCCACGGGGCTCACTGGCCTTGCGGTCCTCTCCCCTTCAAAATCAAATAATCGTATACCCGCCACGGTGGCTTAGTGGCTATGGCGATGGGCTGCTGAGACAAAGGTCGCGGAATCGAATCCGGGCCTCGGTGGCAGCATTTCGATGGAGGCGACATGCAAAGCCGCCTGTGTGCTGTGCGAAGTCAATGCGCGTTAAATGACCCTAGGTGCTCGAAATAGATCCGAGGCCACTCACTACGGCGTACCTCATGGAACACGTGACGCATCTAGACGCTATACCCAATATACCACCAGATCATCATCATCATCAAAGAAAGGTCTCTGCTTAGCGACCATCAGAAATATGCTGTCGCGTGCCAGTACACGCAAGTTTACTTCTTCTAGCAAGCACACTTAACCACCTGGTATATTTTGTATCTTTCCGTTTTATAATATGCATTTCGGAGCAAATGCTAGCACCCTCAAATGATGCCGGCAGCGGTTCTGCTGCCATTATGCGTGCCGTTCTTAAGGAGAAATGTTTGAGAAAATGTGAAAGCAGTGCTTAGGGCAATATAGTTTGTACGATGGCGGCGCTACCTCTCACAGGGTGTGCATTGCGTACTCATGGTAGCACCGGTGCTACCATCTTACCATTGCATTTGACGTTTACTAACCATAATACTGTCTTTTGCTAACTGCACCATTTATTTTGTCTCGTTGGACGAAAGCCCCGAGAAGACAAAGTCCTAGTGGCATGGTCTTGGAAATGGAGGATGGTCTTGGAAATCATAGGACTAATTCACGCAATTGTTGAGTCACCGCTTTTACCACAGGGCACTGGAAAATCTAGGTTATTTTTTTTTGGCCCTAGCTTCTTGATGTTGGCGTATTCGCCCCATATGTTAATACTTTACCCATAAAAAATGAGACTTCAAGAGACAAGTACTTTGTCAGTGTATTAACCACGACTCACCGCAGCGGTGGCCTAGTGGTCTGAGCATCCGCCTCGGATGCGGGAGGTGCGGGGTTCGATCCTAGTGTTGTGCATACTTACTGCCGGGTACCCACCGGTGATACAATGGGCACAAGCTTTCTCCTGCCTGGTGCTCGGCTCCTTTAGGGTGAAATATTGGCAAATGGGTCTTCGACCCAACCTTGAGTAGTCAAAAACCTAGGGCCACGGCTCACTTTGGCCACAGATTCCCTTGCGCCATAAAATCCATCATCATCATCATCATCATTATCATCATCATCATCATCATCATCATTAACCATGACTACCTTATGTTGTGGTGCACTTACTATGATGTACTGCGGTGTTTGTAGTATGTTGCATATGCCGCTGTGCGCTGTGAACTGTATTATTGATCTGTGTGCTCTGTCGCTGTGTGTATTAGAGCATCCGTTTATTTTGCTAATGGTGTACGGTGCGAGAATTTTTCCTTGGGGGTTTTAGTGGAATGTAAAAATTTTACTGATGGTTCAAATAAGAAAGATTTTACAAACAGGAACGCGAATTTCACCAATATTGAGCGCAGTTGCGATACATAGCTGGACATCAATAGGTGTATAGACGGATGTAACGGCTGGTGATGGGAGGCGGGGACGTGAGGGGCGCAATTACGGCGACGTTTTCTGCTCTTTAACATACTACAACAGGCGATGAAGTGGTGACATGAATCCTAAGCCCGCCGTTGAGCTGTTAGTCTGTTGGCTGTCAAAAGGTGCCATTGTCCAGTTGGTGTTGCTTCTGATTTCTGGCCACCTTGTGGGGTGCGAAAACTCCGGCATGACATGGGAATTACGGGTTGATTTAAGTAAATCTTTTTTAAGAGCGTTAGCTCTTACTCGTCACGTTTCTCAATTTCTTGGTCTGCTACCACCTCCCATCGGCGTGAAGTCCGAGGAATTCAAGATGGCGGCGCCCATAGTAAAATCGATATAGCAACCTAATCGGTGATTGATTGGTGACGTCATTAGTACATCGAATTGGTGATTGATTGGTGACGTCGCTAATATATCCAATTGGCGATTGATTTGTGACGTCACTTATAAATCCAAGATGTCGGCCAATAATGATAATTAATTGATGACGTCAAATAACTGTACAAATTCGTATTCCCATTGGTGTACCTCACTTTAGTCTCATTCACATCAATTCTAGTAAATCAAACAGCTAACGCTCGTAGCTAACGCTCGAGCCGACTCGGCTCCTTCAGCAGGGGTGACTGAGGGCAGTAGCTAGCGTCTTTAAGTACACTAGTTTAAAGACGCTAGCTACTGCCCTCAGTCACCCCTGATGAAGAAGCCGAGTCGACTTCGAAAAGTTGGGTTAAAATTAAAGTTTTCGGTTGGAGATGTGCAGTTTATTATAAGCCGTGACTTCGTAACTATAGAACATAGAAGGAAAAAGGCAGCGGCTCAGAAACGACTCAGCACCATCATTCTTTGGAGGCTACCATTCATATTTTCAGCCCGAGGTAACAGCTGAACGACGAATGGCAAGCATCGCTAAACGTTCCCGTGCTGCGAACGAACAGTCGACGAATGCTTGCGCCTGTAGCAACGCTGCCTCGCGACAGCCGCCGTGCAAAACGCTGGCACCAGCAGATCCCGATGCTAAAGAATCGGAGCTCATGTACAGCACACTACAGGCGCAGCAAGCGACACTGTAGTCCATCGTGCTGCGTATTTAAAGAGAAAGCCTTACTGCTTGCTCAAAGCTGACTAGACCACAAAGCGAAATTAGGAGGTCGTGGGTTCGGATCCCAAAGGCGGCATTAGCTGTTTTTTCTTCTGCTTTCTAATCAATTATCATTATACAATTACGTTATACTCTCATTGATGTACACCACAAATTAAAAAAAAAAAACATCCACTACACTATCTGGCTTCAGTGACTGTTGGCTTCCGTCATGTAGACCACTACAAGACCGATACAGGCATCCAGGCCGACAGCAATTCGGCCTCTACTTCGGTTACTACAGAAAAGGCAAATGAAAGAGAACGGAAAGAGACGTAAGGAGCCAGATACTGAGATTACGGCAGACTGCTGACAAGTGCAAGATGCAGGGGAAGAAGCTGCAAGAGGATTCTTTGACTGCAGACACTTCCTGCAGCAGAGCGGGAGCGGCGGAAAAAGAGACCTCAGGTTTGTTTCTCTTGGGTCAAATTACCAATTTCAAGAAAAGAAAAAATCGAGCCACCTCTTTAAGGGTTACACGTGATAGCGTTAAGGACTCCCTTCAGCGGTCTGAGGTCCTCTTTGCCTATCAGTTCACCTAGGTACTGCTCTCATGCCCATATATGTGGAATTGGTCATTCTATACATTCATCATACTACTCCTGGCACAGCGGTGCAGAGGTTAAGCGATGCGCTACTGCCCCAGCAGACGACTGTTTCAGACACAGCCATCGGTGGAGCTTATGAGACCCTAGTTTCTCTCTCTATGAGCAACCTCTCACCACTGATCATTAATTTAAGTGCCACCTACCAGGGTGGGCAGTTTTCTTACACTCCGGTGGGCAGGTTACGATAACACCGCAGCGGTGGTCAAGCGGTTGAGCATCCGCCTCGCATGCGGGAGGGGCGGGGTTCGATCCCCAGTGCCGCCGGGTACCCATCGCCGATACAATGGTACAAGCTTTCCCCTGGCCTGGTGCTCGGTTTCTGAGGGGTGAAAAGCTTGGGAAATGGGTCTGTCACCCCACCTTAAGTAATCGAAGACTACGTTTAGCCATGGCGCTCTTTGGCCATAGATGCCATTGCGCCATAAAAATCCATAATCATCATCATCAGGTTATGATGACGTCTCGAGTTCATAACGCCTAGGAGGCAGGAGGGCCACCTGCTTTTTCTCTCACAACGCCGGCGCCGGAGTTTCTGCACAGCCGGGATCTTAACGCTACCGCGTTAAAGAAAACACCACCTGGTTTGAAGGAACAATTTCTTATTGTAGCTTCGCGTTCTAAGACACCCTAATATAGCTTCAAAGAGCACGGCCTCTTGAGTTATCATAGAACGACTCTTTCCTGATCTGTCTTTACCGGTTTCGATATAGTTTTACTCGCTGCTTCTTTTCCATTGAATTAATCCAGTTTTTACCCCAGGTGTTACCTTTCGTTTAGACTTTTTATTTCTCCGTCCTTGTGTTGTGCTTACTTACTGGTTAGTTTTCTAGTCCTTTTCCGCCACTGTGTGTCAAAGCTCTTTCTGTATAAGTATTTAAATACATCTTAGCTGCTTATTTGTTATCGTCCAGTGTCCTCAGGCGTTCTTCACATAACAATTTACTCCGAGAATCCCGTACTTCACGCTCTGCCCAACCCATATCACCCTGTACCGCCTCGTTTATGGTTTTGCCGTGCGCACCTAGTGCTAATGTTCCAGCAGCTCTCTGATTTATTTTGCAGTCTCGGCTAGTCTTCTGCCCTTAGACACAAAACCGCATTGCCGAAAACAAGCCTTGGCACCATTATTACTTCCCAAATACCTCTCAGTTCTTCCTACTTCTTGTACCCACATAATGCCCTATGTTTCATTATCGCGGCACCTCTTCGCCCCTTCGCCATAACGCAGTGCGTGAGTAGCGGTGCGTGGCGGTGATTGGCAGCATTAGCGCGGACATCCGGCACCCTTTGTTCTTCTCGCCCTTCCCGACGCATAGAAAGCATAGAGGATGCGTCGTCACATATAAGCGAAAATCATTTCTTTTTTGTAAATGACCGTTCATTGTCAAAGTAGATGTGCTCTCGAAAAACCATCAGAAAAGGACAGAACAAAGTGTTTAAAGCTAACAACGCAATCTTAGAAATTATATGGATGAGCACAAGGTAAAACGCGAAATGATTCGAAGATGTCCCGATCATGTTATTTTAATCTCTAGAATATATCTTGGTGAGGATGGATAGATGAAAGCGTCAGCTTTGAGGGAAAGTAACTCAATTGTTTGCTGTCATAAAGCTTTCAGGGGAACATACGCACAACAAAAGCGCCATTTTCTCTATTGTGCGCAACTACATATCACAGCATTAGCTGTTGTGGAGATGTCGCCAGCTGGTAGCGTCATTCGCATGAAAGGAAGACGTGAATCAAGTGATTCTATAAAGCACATTTTAGATTGGCCGACAGAATTTATAAAACCTTCTGCGTGTCATGGCCTTGTATTTCTTGGCAAATGTAAAACATAATAGCCAAGAATGAACATCTTATGTGATCTGTAACTCGTCTATCGATCTAATTTGAACTTCTGTTTGTTGTGAAATTAGCGTTAAGCGCACGTTTGGTAAGTGAGTCTGTAAAAAGGGAGAACTTGTGAGAGGCTTGAAGGGATGAATTGGTCAAAGTAGCAGCCTGGAGGCCCGTCCGCATGAACCTTCGTTGATAGCATGTGGTCGCGTTCGGTGGTGAAAATCCTGCGCGCTTTAGAGTGCTTTTGTTGGCCATCGTATGCACCTCTTGATGTGCCTGTGTTCACGTCCAAAGTAACAAAATAAAGCTTAGAGCAATGTTCACTCAAAATCTTTCATTGACCCGACATGCATGACCATACCGCGTTATCAGATGAAATTATTATCAGCTTAAGCCAGAAATGTCAATACTTGTAACGAACTCTGCGTTTTTTCTATTAGGCACCTTCAGCTTGAAAGTTACGCTTCTGGGTTCTATGATAATCGCGTCCTGAACATATTGTATAATTTCCGTATTTTAGCTCCATACTTTCAGGCCGGCCTGGCCTGTATAGTTGCAGAGAGGGTTTTGTTGACTTCATCGCAATAAGCTTTCAGTTAGCATTTCGGTTCACAGATGTTCACATTAGATGTTCACTGAAAGGCTAAGACGCACTGTGTAAGGTTGTGTTTCGCTAATAAGACCGCTGGTGGTGTTCTTTACGTAAGTTTGTTTTTCTTAATTAGCTTGACGTCACTCAACGAACGACCCTTTGTTGGTGGATATCTGGACGTTCGTGAACTTGTCTTCGCCAGTAACGACGTTAAAGGCGCAGTGGCGAAGCACCGACTCCTGGTAGTCGCGTGTGCTGATATCGCAAATCCAATTTTACGCCATGTCATTCTTCTTGATACAAGCCACGTTCGCTCGCTCTATTCTTCTCTTTGAAGTAAACATCCTTAGGGAATCTCGTCAGCGAGGAGAGCAATTAATGTCACATTGTATTTCTTCATCGCTAGCTGCGTGCGCGAGCAGTGAAGCTTTTATTGTAAAAATATTAAACATTGGTAAAAAGATATATTTGGTTACGTAAGTGCAAAATATAGTAATAAAATGTCAGTCTTTTCTACTGCGTAGTGTTTTATGACAGAGCTTTCAAACCCAACGGACTAGGGACAGTGTGAAATGAAGTTAGGGAAAATAGCATCCGCCTGTTAAACCCACAGTGCTACGCATAATTACCGGGTCTTAGAGGGTGTGCATGCTTACATAAACATTACTTGCTGAGCTTTATCAGGCTCTTTCGCTTTATAGTTAATGTCTCTCTCTGTGTAAACTAGGGTGACTAGTCCTCTCACCTTATGGGTCCTCGAATAATATGAGCACCTATCGTATTATTTTTTTTTGTGCCTTCCTCAGCTTTCTGGCTCTGTGAAATGTAGAAATATGGGTCGCTGTCGTCTCCAAGAACCGAATGTCTGTCGAAGTGCACAAAGCATCGATTAACATGGTGATTGGCTCTTAACAATTGCAGCAGTTGTCCAGTTATTCGGAGTCGCCAGCTGCCCTAGTGGTTGTGCGGAAAATTTTTAAGTACGTAAGGTGGTTTAGTTTGGCACAAAGCACGTGCGTGGCTCTCAAAAAGGCATGTTGTTGCATGGGCTAGCTGGTTTTTATTATAGCAGATGGAAAGAAATATAGAACAGTAGGAAGCGAAGACACAAAGAGTAAAGGCACCTGGATCTCGTGTGGTACTTATGTGTTGCTGGATCTTGTGTAGCACTGTGGCACTGTGCGGTCTTTTGAGGCGCCACAGACTCTAGTGTTCGTCATGAGGAACAACTGTGAAAGATGACATTTATGGCTGCAGTGAAACGTGCTGTAACCGAGTATACAGAAGCCACTGGAAAAAAAGTACTTTTTAGTTAGACGTAGCTATGCTATGGAGTTTTGGGCTACTGATAAAGCTTTCGGTTTGGTTTATTGTTTATGGGGGTTTAACATCCCAAAGCGACTCGGGCTATGAGGGACGCCGTAGTGAACGGCTCCTGAAATTTCGACCAACTGGGGTTCTTTAACGTGCACTGACATCACACAGTACACGGGCCTCTAGAATTTGAAAATTGAGAATTGGCTTTTTATGAAAGGAAATGGTGCAGTAACTGTCTCACATATCTCGATGGGCACCCGAACCGCGCCGTAAGGGTGGGATAAATGATGAAGTGAAAGAAAACAGGAAGAAAGAGGTGTCTTAGTGGAGGTCTCCGGAATAATTTGGACCACCTGGGGATCCTTAACGTGTACTGACATCGCACAGCACACGGGCGCCTTTTTGCGTTTCGCCTCCATCGAAACGCGGCCGCCGCGGTCGGGTTCGAACGCGGGTACACCGGCTCAGTAGCCGAGTGCCCTAACCACTGAGCCACTGCGGCGGGATTTCACCTCCACCGAAATTCGACCGCCGTGGCCGGGATCGAACCCGCATCTTTCGGCTCAGCAGCCGAACGCCATAACCACTGAGCCACCGCAGCGACACCGATCTGAAACCTTTCGATTCGTCAAGTTACAGCGATGGAATTCTGTCTGCTGTCAAAGGCAAGATGTTTTGAGTACTTCTTCGGTACAATTTAAATTTATTGGAGTATTTACTATTCATTACGCCACAACATGGCGGAAATAGTGCTCTGACTTTCAGGAAAGATTCTTAATGATCCTCCAAGAATCTTTCGTGGTTTTTCTTTACTTTATCCCCAAATATAGTCAATGCTCACCTACAACACAATAATGTTTTTGATGAAGTTAGCAAGAGAGTTAAACGGAAGCATCACAAATAGCTAAACAAGCGACATTATTAAACTCATGGGTGATAGAGCCCCAATTCAAATGCCAAAAACTCTGCTTTTCTGAGCTGTGGAGCCCGACAGACCTGCTACATCACGGTGACCTTATCACGAACAAGACAAACAACGCAGACCGCCTGCGTTCTGGTACAAACAGTCAAGCACTTAAAGATTTCGCTTCGCAATGCGTTAGTTTCTTCTTGTATAGTTGGTTATGCCTTATTAATAGGCAGAAGGGAAGGCCAAAAAGTTGACTGTGTGTCTAATGATACGAGCAATGTCTGTAAACGCATGAACGCTATTGGCGAAACGAACAGAAATGGAGAGGTATAACCTCGACGTCGGTGCAGTTTGTTAGTTTTGATTCGGGTGTTATTTGTGATTTGGGCAGAAGAGCCTCTCAAATAAAATCTACAGTTCTTATAAACAGCATGTACTGTTGCAGGCTCTTTCATCCAGTTTTATGCCAGGTGTAAATCCAAGCTCAAGCTTATACAAGAATTAAGCCCCACACAGAGGCTATGCATCTTTCAAAAAGTTACGAGGCGTTTTTAATCCTTTCTTTGACTACCAAAACAATGACCTACAGATATCCCAATTGCTGTAAGATGGTATTTTAAGCTCCACTAAAAAGCTGCCACCTTTCACCCCTCATAACTCTTTTCTTTCTTCTGCCGCTACTTCCGCTCTTGGCCCTAAATAAAGTAGTTATCTGTTTTTTCAAAAGTGTAACGGAAATAAACATAATTCGTATAGTTATAGCTTTTTGATACCCAGAGTAACTTTAATAAAGACTTTGCCTTTTACAGATAAAAATTCACCAGTGCTATTCAAAAGGTAAAAAAGAATTATGCGATATCTAGTTTCCATAGCTTCAGCTGTTTTCGTGGTTTAGGCGAGTTTCAGACTCTGTGTGCAAGGTGAATTGAAACGAATGAAATCATTGAATTAATAAAAACAATGCAATAAACAGCTGTCTACATAAATTCTTTTTGCTATTAGGATAAGCAAGGGCCACTGTGCGGCATCGTTTTTCTTGTGGACACTTAGATAACCTAGGTTCATGGCAGCAACCCAACTCAAAAACGGGGACGCCAAGAGAGCAGCAACTCACTTTTGGGCACTTTCTTGCTCGACGCCGTTGGCATGACTGCCCAACTTTAGGTTCCAGCAGAGAACATCCAAAGGAGGAGACGGACCTCAGCGCAGTCAGGGAAGACTTAATGTATTCTGAAAGCTGTACGATGAAAGTAAACGGACCCGTTCGCCTTGACAAAGCATATAATTTTGTTTACCAACTTTTATAGCCAATAACACCGCGTCTTTAAAGTGCAGGGGATCGGCACAAACGAGACAGCGATAGGCGATGTCCAGCGATTGCTCAGCAAGACTTGCTTACAGGCGCTCCGTATACGTGGCTATGGACTCTAGTTCAGAAGCAACGTTGAGTGAAGAAATGAAAAGGGAAAGGGGAGGGTACATTGAAGAGAAGAAAAAAAAGGGGGAGCCAGGACCCTTCCTCATCCGTTGAGGCTCCCGCTAGCTCTAAGCATTTAAAAAAAAGAAAGAAAACAAACATCCTGCATTGAAAAACGGGCCTCCTCCTTGGCGGCCTGGGAAGCGTGAGAGGCCGACAGGTGTGCGTTCCCCCCGCACAGCACCGCCCTGGGTGGGATCACGAGCGCGTGCTCAAGGCGTCCGGCGGACCAAGCGGCCTCACCGCAACCCTCTCCCTTTCTCTCCTTCGCCCGGGCTAGTCCATGTGGTGGAGGGACGCACGCGCACACGCTTTTACAATTACGAGTCCGCGGGCAACCCCGTGTTAGACGCGTGCATATCATTGCGGTATCCTTGTGGTTGAGTATATCGCCCTGTGCGCGGATACTGTCCTCGAGCTGGTTAGCCGGAAGCGGTCAGAACAATGCTTGACAAGTAATGAATGGGAGGAATTTTAAATGTTTGAGCTGCCAGAAAGTATTCAGGAGGTCCCAATCAAGAAGGATCTGCTTGGAAGTCCAAACTGAACGTCGTGAGCTGAAATGTTGAATATTGTTTACTGCTTCTTCATCTTTAAAACTGAGGTAGGAGGTAGGCTATTATTAATCAATATATAGCGTTTTCACGACTGTTGCTACGACTCCAAATCGATTCTATGCGAGCCAGCAGTACTAGCTGACATGTGCCGAAAGCTTTTTACTTCATGTCTGAAATGTACAAGCGCCGCTCTCGTCAGCTGATTCGCTTGAATAGCCCTCACTAATATGCGTTGCCGGGTTTTGTACTGCCGAAACTCAAAATCACGGATCCCAGTTGGATTACCAAACTGAATGCAAACTTACAACGGCATGTACATAAAACTGGTTGATGCAGTAAATTTCATTAAAAAACGCCGGTCGATTTAGCATAGACCAAAATCAAATTAGGCACGCTCACACTTCGGTTTCGGTTTGATTTGAGCAATTCAATAGCTGTGTATTCTGGATCCATTGCACACTGATGGGAAGTGATATAGACGACGACTTCCAAAGCACAGTGCGAGAGTGTCAACACGCGGGATATTCAGTTGCGGCGATGACGTAGCGGCCTAATGCAGTGGCCAGCGAGATTGACCTGTTCGCGTCGCCGCGGGTTTCAAATCCACTCGCGGCTAGAAACTGCCGTAAAGTTTTACCATGAAGTGCTTTGCACAGTTGGTCATAAACAGCTGGCCAAGCAGGTTGCCACAACCCGATGGGCAGGCGCCAGAGGCTTCGGGCAGAAAAATTTAGCGAAATATGAGATGGGGGGTTTTAAGGCTAACGCAGCAAAAACTATGTATATTATTTATATGCCGGCAAGTCATTGGGCAACTCGGATTAAATAGGCTTAATACCATCGGCAGAGGCGGCGAAATTGCCTTTTTGAATTAGGTAAAAAACCCCGCGTCGTCACAGAATCACTGCAGATACTAGATGTTGAGTTGGAAGCCCACTCTAGATTTTAGTACTGTGAAAACAGTGAAATGTTGTGAAATCATCGAAACAGAAGCCTTTAGAATGTGAGCGCGAAGTGAAGGACTAGTAGGCCTCTGGGTAATCAGGCGCTGACTGCCATAATCGGCAATCCGCACGCTATTGCTGACAGCTTGCGCTGCTACCAATATTCATTTCGCGTCTGCGGGTGCTTATTTTCTCTACATTTAACGTATGTCAGCAAATTCCATGAAAAAATTATTCTTGCGCTGTCCCTAAGCTTTTTTTTTCGTTCTGTGCGAGCTGCTTCCTGAAAAGGTGACACGTAATTATGCTGAATGCTTAATGAGTCAACTTTTTAGGCCAGATAGCATCATGCACCCACCCTATAATTACCTTGTCACTTCAATCACATGCTGCTCTAGAGCTCATTTCATTTTAGCCTTTGCTTTACCGACGCATTCTTGCGTAGGCAGAACTGCATAGAAAAATAAGTAAAGTACACGACTCAAGCAAAATAAAAAAGTTACATGTTTTCTTGCAAAATTTTGTACCAAGACCTTAGACGTTACGGTAGAGGTGGAGTTTGAACAACACGCTAAGTAAAGGAAACTATAATTTTGTTCATGCATAAGAAAAGCCCGAAATCTCTGAATTTGACTTTTTTTTTGCACACGTGATCTGTTTGGAGGTTTTCCAACGTTCACAAGTTTCTTGGTGTTTTTTAAGAAAATTAAATTTAAGCATTTTACTTTTATTAACCGACGTAGAGGCGTGGCTAGAATAATTTGATGCAGACCTCCGTGGTTAAATTTCTTCAACGCGACAACTAAAAATTGATGTTTTATATGTGCCGGCAAGTGTCGCTGATTCAATAGCGCAAAAATGCAACAATTGTGACAATCTTAACACGATAGCGTATAGACTCCCGTAATTCAGAAAGTCCGGTGGCGTAGTCGTCGTCCAAGCTCTGTCCAGACTCATACGTAGTTTGATTTAAATCAAACTTTGAAGTTTGGTGTAAAGACTTTGATGACGGCTGCAATATTCCACAGTTGCCTCGTAATCAAAACTGATGGCCAGTTAAGAATCCTGGACTTTTACTTAACTGGACATCAGTTTTAATTATGAGGCAACTGTGAAATATCGCAGCCGCCATCAAAGTACTGCGATACACGGCCATTTCGTTGAACATGCTGCCACGGGCATTCACACTGATCCCATCAATGTGGGCCCTGGTGCGGTACTGATACAGTGGCAAGACGGTGCAGAACCGGTTATTAATTATGCCAGTCGAACGCTTACGCCCTCCGAGACCAGTTATTCTACTACGGATAAAGAATGTCTTGCAGTGACATGGGCCATTTTGATGCTTAAAGGTGAACTTCATATAGCTTTGAAATGTCTGTCAACTACGCCTTTATTTCGAAGCCTCGGCGAATGCTTAGCGCAAGAAAGGCTCACAGTTACCATTGCTACAACGTGGACTTCAAGAATCAGTTACCGAAAATACGTCCAGCTGGCGAATGCTGCACTGACGAGTGCTTTAAACCTCAAACTACTTTTTTTTTAGTTTTGTAAAAGTTCACAAACAGCGCAACTGGTGCTGATCAAATTGTTCACTAATGGTTTAATGTAAAAATGACCTCATCAGCAAACTGTGAACGCAGATCTGTTCCTTTGGACTTGTATATCACGCCTTCGTATCGCAAAGTGGACACGCAGGCTCCTGTGACGCCAACGACAGAGCCATTAGTTTACACAAAACCATACTGAAACAAGGCATGAAGAAAAGCTGAGCAAATAACACTTTCGCGGTATTTTTATCAAACGTGGGATTGGTAGGGCTTCAGAAACGGAAAGGAAAATACATTAGTTGAGGAAAATGTCCAACCATATCCGTCTAGTATTATTTGCATTATTTGCTAGCTTTTTGCTAAAAGAAGACATGGTAGTTAAATACCACACTACGCAACCCGCAGCATGAAGTCACAAAAGGCCTGTGAAACGTATCATTAAACACACATTCATTTAATACACCTCGTCTGCACCGTTAAGGAGCAAGTGCGTTCACCATTGCAAACAAAGCACCTATGATTTATTGGGTATATAATCACACGTGCTGTTAGACACGGCTTGCCACAATAATATCTACATTTAAACCATTGAAGTGTCAAATTTAATTGAAACCAGTATCGTTTCTGTGTCCTTTCCTGCCTGATTTTGTGCATCAGTAAAGCGCACCTCAAACCTATAGGATGTAGTACAACAAATTGTCCACCTTTGCAGTTTTGCCAGCTTTCAAACAAGGCAGCTTTCGCGAATTATTTTTTATCACTGAAAACTGCAAAGCGCCGCGAATATCTTCACGTACAATACTGAAGACAAGTGGCAGATAAGTACAAGATATATTTGCGAAACAGAGCTCATCTGAATGTAATACTTGCTGTTACTGTCGTTAATCTGCCACCAAAGTATTTTCTTTTAGTTTGAAATGAATAAAATCAGCGAGTAATTTCATTTATGATTTTACCATCGACGGCGCTTTTGTAAACAGAGGCATTTTTTTAAATTTTAATATCAATGTGACGTGGCGGATGCACTCGAAAAGCCGGCGCCTGGCTGCACTGAGAACTATACCGCGTGCCTGCTGGAGGGCCGGCAAATGAATTGTAGATGAAAAAAAAAGAACACGAGCGTACATGCATATATAATTTAACTTTAGGGAAAGAAATTTGACAAAAAAATCTAAAAACAGCGAAAAACATAGGGGTAAGAAAACAATATGCGCATCTCTACGCATATACAGACAATATACAAGTGTTTTGTTTTATGTATCATGTTGCGTTTCTGTTGTGAGGTTTCACCACACGCGATGTAAAAATAAAAGGAGACACCTATGAACTTTTGTTCGCTGGAAGCTCACATTAAACCCCCGCCAACTGCCGCATTATATGCACCTCACGTTAAGGCAGCAGCCCAGGGTTCGTCATGACCGAGCCGCCTCGTTTGAAAACGGACATCAACGAACGAACAACGTAGTTGTTAACGCACTTGCAAAAACCGGAACGCTGTCCGCTGCGTAGCGTCTGCGTGAATCGTGAAATCACATCCACGCGTGTCCGGATCATGCATGTCATGTACCGCCGCCCTTTTTTTATCTTGATTTTTCAAATCACCTTTTATGATTTTTTTTTCTTTCTTTCAGCGTCGTACGCAAGACTTACAAGCGTGTATGCCTTAGGGGGGCGGAGGAGAGCGTTTAGAGGCCAACACCGCGGAGATGCGTCTTAAGTTGAGTCACGCGTGGACCTCGTATTAGGCGGCCCCGAAAGGGCCGAGTCTTGAAAACGGTTCTCGAGAGGAGAGAGGCGGGGAAAAGTAGCGTTGAAGACGGAAAGGGGGACGCGGTACGTGTGTCGTGTAGGGCGCCTTGTCTGTCGACAGACGATTAATCTCTACTCAGTGCCACGACGGCTTGTGCATAACAATATCGGCAATAAAGCGCTGTGTATAAAACCGTGCAGGAGAAGGAGCGTTTAAACTGAGCGCTGTCGAATTAGGTCGGCATGCACATTCGAGGACTAAGGGGGACCTCACCTGATGCGTAGCTAAGCGCTGCGATATATCTCCATTTGCGCTTTCTAAAGGAACCAGCCGTATTATTTGCATACAATAAAACTAAGCTACCAGTGACGCCTCCTATTACGGACAAGGTCTGGGCAGCCTGATTTCTTATCTGGAAACTGATATGTTCGTGTGCCCGAATTATTTAGGGCGTGTGCAGGAGCCAGATAACCTTTTCTTGAAGTGCATGGTAGGGAGAAGTTGGTCAGATGGTTCTTGAAAATCACAAAGTGAGCAAGAGAGGGAACACCTCAGGGTAATTTCCATCGTTTCGACAAGTGCCCAGACGAAGACAAGTCCAGTTCTCTCACATCTCAAGCACCCTGAGATTTTCCCTCCCTTGTTCGCTTTGTGAATTTCTTGAAGTGCTGATACATCACGAAAACTTCACAGTGTATGACAAGGAACTATTCGTTGATCCTATATCTGCGTATTGTGGGCGCTACTCGGACGTTGTTCGCAATTCAGCTCAACTCAACAACTCGGACGTTGTTCGCTACAGCGACGTCTCCTCTTGCTGAAACATTAGAGAGGTTTAGTATAGCCCAGCATAGGTGTATACCGGATGGCCGCACGTCCCCCGCTAAACCTCTATATTGTGCATTAGATACGATCATACGCTATAAATCAGTGGAAGCCACTTTGAATGGGCAGAATGATATCTGCCACTTAACTGCTGACGACAACAACCCGCCGTGTGGTTTCCGTCTCGACATCCTTGCTCTTTGTGAGGTTGCGGAAATATTTTCGGAAAAGCACGGATATGCGTGGGCGAGCACAGTTCGATTCATCGACAGTGTTAATTACGGTGGATTAGTGCGTAGGAAGAGAAGGGAATGTAGTCTCTGAAATTTTCACTCTCTCTTTGTAACCGCATGTTTTAAAACGAATTGGTCACACGTTGCCGACGTTGTCCATTCATCAGTTTAAGGCTACAAATATTGCGGAAGCTTGAGCAGTTATACAAAAGGGATGGATTAAAAAAAAAAAACTTTAGCCATGGAACAGCTCCACTGTGCTCAACCGTGGTCTCAGAAATTCGAAACGCACAACTCTGTTTAATGCTAGTTGTTAAAAAACAAAAACGGGTGCGTGAAGCAGCAGGGCATCAGTAGATGCAAAGTATGAGTTTTTATGCACGAACATAGCTCCTGCCGCATTGTACAACTCCGTAAGCCGTACTGTCAGGTAAATGGGAAACATTTCTGGAAGGATACACGCAGCGCGAAGATAGACAAAGTACTAAACAAGCATACAACACGAGCGCTGTAAAAACTGAATTAGCGTGATAGCGCTTTTCCTGCAC
Source organism: Amblyomma americanum (assembly GCA_030143305.2). Classification (NCBI taxonomy): domain Eukaryota; kingdom Metazoa; phylum Arthropoda; class Arachnida; order Ixodida; family Ixodidae; genus Amblyomma; species Amblyomma americanum. Next base: position 104,816 of record JARKHS020001703.1, read on the forward strand.
AGTGGTCGTTATGCATAAAGCACTTCGTCGAGGTCGGATCTACAAAGCATCATGCTACATAGTGTTATAAAGTGACTAGCAGCCCGTCAGAGAGCGATTAGCTGCTCTGCATTTCAATGTTTCTATCTAGATGGCGCCAGTGCATCGTGGTTCTGCACTGCGTACGGGTTGATTAGAAAAGCCGCAACCGTTTCGTAATCCTCATTTCTAGGGACCGCTTCGGAGCGGCCATAGTCCACTAATTCGCTCCCTCCTTCACTCCCTCCACACGCTGCGGTAATCCGAGGTGTTGCGCTCAGGCATTCATTACTTCATCCCCCTTAGAAGCGTCGTAAATAGACTCACTGATGGAAGCGGATATGTCCATGATAGCTGACTGCCTGCGCAAGCGTTTTTACATTGAAGGGCCGTCATTGGCTTTTTTATTAAGAAATCACGTTGTAAAAAAAATTAAGGTCTATTCCGTGCGGCGCCGTGGTTAATTTCTTTCAATCCTTGCTTTATCTCTTTGCTCACGCTGTGGCTGAGGTGTAACACCAGAAGTGAGGCAGTTCCTTTCCTTTCCTCATACCAGTTGCTTACTTTATGTTTATTTTTTTGTCATGCACACATACCAATAAACAAGCCTTTGTTCACTTCTTGTATCGTTGGTGCCGTCGCCCAGAACGGTGATCGAGTGATGAACGTGAACTTAAGTGGAACCTCACGTATTGGTCAAGCTTCTTCCGCAGCCGAATGTCCAGGGCCGTCGTGAAGCCTTGCCTTAAGTACAATGTGGATGCGCCACTGTATGAGATCTTCGCTTCTCGGCTTTTGCCCTCTGCTTGTGAAAGAGGTACTGCTGTCGCTTCACCGCTGCAGAAGCTCTGGCCTGCTGTTGCTTTGTCCTGGCGTTTGTGGCAGGAGGCGAGATTTTCCCACGAACCTCTTCCCACCTCCTCTAACCCCCTCCGTCATCTTTCATTTTTGATCGATGTAATTAACATTTTATCGTGTGTAATAAGGGAGTAATTACTCATTAGCATTCATCCACCCAAGCGCAGCCATACGGCTAGAGAGGAAAGCTGTACAGCTTCCACAGAACTTTCTTCAGCTTAATGTCCCGAAATCAAAACTGAGCCACGGGCGCCGCTTTCTCATCTTCTGGATTCCCTGGATTACTTCCGGATTTCCAGCGTCCGCTTGGAAAGCAGCTGATCTGAATCCAATCAATTCAATAGCTGCCCCTGAGAAGTGCTTCTCTGGTTTCCTGCATTTTGGTGAGAGGCACGGATGTATGGCTTGTACTCAGCTATATCATGTGGTTGTATCACATGGGGGTTCGTATTGCATCTTCGCTTAATTACGCTGAAGAACTCATCATTATCATCATCATCATCAGCCTGACTGCGCCCACTGCAGGTCAAAGGCCTCTCCCATATCTCACCAATTAACTCTGTCATAGTTATAGAATTATAGCACCGTCATTATTCGCGTCACATTTAGAGCTGCCATTTTTTACTGACAAATGAGGACTGCTGGAAGCACAAGAAACATACACTCGCCAAAGAAAAAAATATTTAACACATGACGTTTCGAGACCCGTACGGGTCCCTTGTTCACAATGAGGATGGGCGGAATGGGCCGCTACTTATAAGCGGACTTGACTGCACAGTGAGTGGGCGTAGATATCGGGGAGATTCCCTCTCGTCCTGTTGATATCATTCTTTGAGTCTGTATGTAAAATGATTCGAGAAGTAATCGTGAAGATAAAGGTTTCTTCGTGTCCAAGATTGTGGCGTTCTCCCAGTCAATGGAGTGCTGCATCATTTGGGCATGCTCTGCAAGTGCGTTGGAGGAAGTGCGACCTTTCTTGACGTCATTCTTGTGTTCCCTTATTCTTCTTTTAAAATCGCCTGACTCGCCAATGTATGATGCATCGCAATCCTTGCAGGGGATCTTGTATACAACGCCGGGGTAACATGTGCGCTCTAGGCGGTCCTTCACGTGACACAGCTGCTGTTTCAGCTTGCTGGGTGGTACGTGCGCAATTCGAACGCCGTATTTGGAAAATATTCGCGCCAGAGCCTCACTTGTACCCCGGGAATACGGGACAGTCGCGCGTTTCTGTTGCCGAAAAAACTGGGGCTGAGCAGGTTTCTTACAGCGGCGTTCTTGATTGTTTAGCATCTGACGGGGGTAGCCATTATTTTCAAGGTCGACGCGAACTTTCTGCTGCTCGGAAGAGAGAAGGCAAGGACTAGAACATAGACGACCATCTCGCTTGAACAGAGCGGACGCGACGGAGCGTTTGTGGCCTATGGGATGGGTAGATTTAAAATCGAGGTACTTGCCGGTATGTGTGGGCTTTCGGTATACGGTAGTGGCGAGCCCATCGGGAGTGCGGAGAACGAGAACATCGAGAAAAGCAATACTTCCGGCGGCTTCTTCTTTCATTGTGAACTGAACTGTTGGTTGAAAAGTGTTGAGGTGGTCCAAAAAAGGTTTGGCATCTTTGCGCTGAATTACGCAGAAGCAATCGTCCAGATATCGTAAAAACAGTGGAGGGCTCCGGAATAATTTCGACCACCTGGGGATCTCTAACGTGCACTGACATCGCACAGCCCGTGTGCTGTGCGATGCCAGTGCACGTTAAAGATCCCCAGGTGGTGGAAATTATTCCGGAGCCCTCCACTACGGCACATCTTTCTTCCTTTCTTCTTTCACTCCCTCCTCCACCCTTCCCTTACGGCGCGGTTCAGGTGTCCAACGATATATGAGACAGATACTGCGCCGTTTCCTTTCCCTCCAAAAACCAATTATTGAATTATTAATATTGAATATGAAACGATTGTAGGGCCGAACTTTCGATACACTCCAGCGCGAGGTTGGCACAGGTTACGGACACAGATGCACCCATGGCCGTACCAAACACCTGCTTGTAATATACGTTGCTGAACACGAAATATGTGTTTTGAAGACCGAAGCTTAAGAGGCGGCACAGATCAACTGCTTCAAAAGGCGTACGGGATGGTAGTGATGGGTCTTCTTCCAGTGCCCTCTCACAGAATTCAACAGCGAAATTTACTGGAACGCATGTGAACATCGATTTCACATCGAACGAGACCATGATGTCTTCGTTGTCAACCGCCACGGCCTTGAGTTTAGCAACGAAATCAGCGGAATCTTTCACGTATGTTGGCGTACGTCCAACAAGAGGTCCAATAACCTGGTGCAGATACTTCGATAGGTTATACAATGGGGAACGCGTGAAGTCAACTATCGGCCTGAGTGGTATGTCCGGTTTATGAATTTTAGGTAAGCCGTAAATAGCGGGTGCTGAGCCGTTATGACACAATAGCTGGTAGTAAAGGTACTTTTTCGCAGGAGGAACAAATCTGAAAACATCCGTTAGTAGTTTTTGAAGCTCTGTTTGTATTTTCTTCGTGGGATCCCGGCTAAGCTTGGCGTAGGTGACCGCATCTTCGAGGAGTTCGGACATCTTTGAAAGGTACTGAGTGCGGTGTAATATCACGGTTGCGTTTCTTTTGTCAGCCGGAAGGACTACTATCTTTTCGTTGCTCTTGAGTCTCTTTAGGGCATGCTTCTCGGACATGGGTAAAGTGTCGGTTTTAGCAGGCTGCTTTAAAAGCGCTCCAATAGCACGTGAGCGTGCTTCAGCTTGAAATTTTGGATCTACAAGACGAACTGCCTGCTCAACAGCACAAGTCAGTTGACCTACCCTGGGGGCAGCGCCTGTGTTGAAACTCAGACCACGGCTTAGGAGTGCATGTTATGCAGGATCCAAGTTGTGCGACTACAAGTTGTAAATTCCTGGTATAGCATGGCTGCATTCCTCATTATAAGCAGTCCTCATTATAAATGAGGACTGCTGTTTTCAATTCTACATTAATGCCTCATAACGTTACCTCAGGATGAGGTTTCAGTGGTAATACTAATTGTCACTAATTAAAGAATTTATGTTTTGTGGATAAAAAGGAATTTCTTGTTAAGTTGACGCAGAGCAGATCAACTATGCGAGAGAACTAGCGCTTCCGAATGTAGATCAGGCAAAGATAGCCAGGCGAATGGCATGTATCTCTGTCTTGTGGTACGCATGACGGAAGTAAACAGTCGATGGAACCGAGGAGAATAGGGGAGGTTTTTTCTTTAATATCTGGTCTTTAAGAATGGAAGATTAATAGGGTAATTACATAAATATAACTGATAAGAAAGCAGAGGAAAAAACAACGACATGGCGCCGGTGGGATCCGAACCCACGACCTCCGTAGTGCGACAACCTGTCTAAAGTTGAAAGCCACCTTCACACTTCTCTGTTTGGTATTTTTAATGTGCGATTTACACACTGGATGATTTTTTTTTCATTTCTTAGAATTTTGTTTGAACACTTTTTGAGAAAAGCTGGAAGCCTGAATTATGGCGTTTGTCGCAGCAGACTAAAAGTGTCTTAAAAGAAAGTGAATGAAAAAGAAAGTCATTAGCAAAAGCAGCTGCAGAGCTAAAAAGGGATATCACAGTCAGAATATTTGGTTTTTAATCAAAGGTACCCGTTAGATCAGTTTGTTTCTGCAACTGCTAACCGCATTTATCTATCCTGTATTCCTCTACAAATGGTTTAATGTTCTGGGCGAGTCCGTTTTTGTTTTGCCCGCTCTTTAAGGATGAAGCTCATTGACGTTGACTATGCACAACTACTGGCACCATCGCCAACAGCAAGAAGCTCGGAAAGATACTTCTCCATATGCACCGGTATTGCCTAGAGGTGATCATCGTTCGTTAAACAGTTGGCTTATCGAAATATTCGCAATAATTTTGGGAAGAGGGGGAATGCACGCTGAAGCTCCTCTTGAAAGGGTGAATTCCTCCTCCGATCTGTCAAGTAACCAACTGGATAGGAACATCATTATGGTGCACTGATCGACGTCGAGCGACTTCTCGAGTGCATCTAGTCCTGCTTTCTGTTTTATTTGTTGCCCACTGGCATTACTGCGCCAAGCACTCATTCCTTTTCGGACAAATAACTCATCGCTCCAAGCACTCCTGTAGCTAACGAAGTACAATTTCAAGGGCACTACGCGCATTGTTTGGTTTTATGAGGTTTAACGTTCCAAAGCGACTCCCTCTATAAAGAACGCGTAGTGGAGTGCTCCAGATAATTTCGACTGCTTGGGGTTCTTTAACATGCACTGACATCGCGCAGTACACGAGCCTCTAGTAATTCGCCTCCATCGAAATGCGACCGCGACGGTTGGTATCGAACCCGCGTCTTTCGGGTCAGCAGACGAGCACCGTAACCACTGAGCCACCGCAGCGGCACTATATGCATGGTGCCGTGCATTTGAAGAAGATCGATGCTACAAGGTTTGACAAGTGCACCTGCAGCCAAATTGTGCAGTCGCATTCATGCCAAATTCCACGCAATCAGTTTTCTGTGTTCTATACTAGCAGAGATGCAAGGCTTCTTTTTATGGGAGGAAGGAAGGGGCGGCAGAAGGAGCAAGTCTGCTATATTTCAGTCGCTGTCTTAGCTGAAAGCGCACATTTCCGCTCTTAAGTATCTCTTGCGGTTGTACGGGCAATGGAACCAAGGTTCCTAACAATGGTACTTAAACACAGGGCCTCTTTTAGTCGCGAGAAAGAAGTGAAGTAAACTATATGCGCCAAAGATCAGAAAGAAAGCAAATGCTTCTCAAGTGGAGGTGCAAAGAAAAGAATCTTGAAGTGCGCCATTTGTGACGGTACGAACGATGCCTGCATAGTGGGACGCAATAAATTTTATTTCGGGAGTACAGCTAGAAAAAAAAAAAGACGCTTCGAGTGCTGCCGGCGATGAACATCTGAGTGCATGACTCTTTTCTGGTATCTACGCAACGTGCTTTCAGAGCAACTGAAATGAAATTTATTCACCATAAAGGAACACGCTGGCTACTTGAACGCAGGTTGATATCAAAGCGAAATCTTCGCGCAAGACATTGACAACAGTAAAGCAGAATATATGGCAGAGAATGCACGCGTTTGAAAAGTGCAGAAGGCAGTATTTTGACAAGAGAGCAGCGGATCAGGAGCTGTAAAATTCCTGCGCGGCTTACGTACTACCCCAAAGAAGCATGCAAATAATAGATAAGGCGTTTTAGACTCCGTGCCCCCGAAACCTATAAGTGAGGCGCAGAAACATGAAAACGGTGGATGTTCTGATGCTCATTCCTCTTGTGTCTGAAGGGCGAGTTGCGCCAAAAATCCTATTTTCACGGCTCACTCACCCTTTATGCCGCGAAGATATGCTTGATGCGTTCTGCTGTAAAGCAATGGAAAATTTTTATCCCCGATCTCTTATTCATGTTGTATAGTTCCATTTCGCATGGAGTCATACCGGACTCTCTTGTAAGTAAGAATGCGCCATTGCCTTCGAGCTATAAACTGCATTTCAGGGAGAAGAAAACTCTCTTGAAGAGCGGGCAGGAGTGATAGTGTGCTCATGCGTAGGAGGGAACGGGACAGTAAATCATGGTTGCGATGGAGCAGTCGCGCAACATAGAAACAAGTATGAACTTACGACGCCGCGTGATCTTTCTAGGCTCGAGAACGAATGGCTCAGAAAAAATAATTTGTGGAGAAGAAATGGAAGCACATGAAATTTGTATCCTACAGAGCCGTCTATGTGTCTTCGTTCACAAATAGTCTCTTTTGGATATCTTTAAGATTTGCCGTTATGTTTCACGGAATGCGGCAAAAATGGCTTGTTCTGGCTTATGACGTCGGTCCGACAACACTTTCCTTCTTGATTTACTTCCGATTTTCTACGTACAATGTTAAAAGTCATTAGATGATATTTTTCCGCCAAGTCTAAATTGATATTTCAATATTATGAAGATAAACCTTCAGGAGATGCGGCACATAATTTACTGTGTGACCGGAAACTGCACAATGTACACAACATGTTTAGTACTGTGTGAACGCCAAGTGTCCGGACGTATGCTGTCATTGATGCTCTGAGAAAAAAAAGCTTTAAAATGCTTCTGTGCTAAGAGTCCGCTCAACTTTGTAATACGTGCTTTACATTAATGATAATAATAATTGGTTTTGGGGGGAAAGGAAATGGCGCAGTATCTGTCTCATATATCGTTGGACACCTGAATCGCGCCGTAAGGGAAGGGTAAAGGAGGGAGTGAAAGAAGAAAGGAAGAGAGAGGTGCCGTAGTGGAGGGCACTGACATCGCACAGCATACGGGCGCCTTAGCGTTTTCCTCCATGAAAAAGCAGCCGCCGCGGTCGGGTTCGAACCCGGGAACTCCGGATCAGTAGTCGAGCGCCCTAACCGCTGAGCCACCGCGGCGGGGCACCCTTTACATTACGCCATTCGCTAACGAAGGTCAGTTAACACCTGTTCTCTTCCTATGTGCTGATCTGTAGTTGACTTGCTGCCATAAATGATGATAAATAACCAAAAAAAATGAAAAAGTCGTCATGAAACCGCTTTTTTTTTGTTTCATAGGGCTTAACGTCCTAAAGCACTCAGGTTATGAGGAACGCCGTAGTAGAGGGCTCCGGAAAATTTCCACCACGTGGGGTTCTTTAACGTGCACTGACATTGCACAGTACACGGGCCTCTAGAATATCGCCTCAATCGATACGCGACCGCCGCGGCCGAAATCGAGCCCGCGTCTTTAGGGCCAGCAGCCGAGCACCATAGCCACTGAGCCACCGCGGCTGCTATGAAGCTGCTTTTCTTGGCGTTTTTAATTATATTGCCGAGCCCTGTCTTTCTGTGTCCCTGTCTTGTCACCAACACCGTGACAATATATACACATATTGCGAAAAACAGGTGAATAAGCGAACTAATTGCTAGAGCTGTGTGTCACTGATAAAAAGAAAAATTATGCATTTTTGCGCTTCCTCATTCATTTGTATAACTCAGTTCGTTTGATTCAGGCCGGTGAACAGAGCCTCAGCAAATATTTTAAAACAAGCGTGCGAAGAAAACTGCTGCTGTCTAATGTAAAATAGAGCAACACATAATGTAAATGCACGGGCAACCCTCAACAGACTTATGCTGGTAGTTTAACGACAGTAATTTTATCTGTCGCTCACCAAGAACACCCCGAAAGCATTATTTAAATACGCCAGCATCCTTAAGCCCATTAATCGCGGGGCATATACCTGAACCACCTCCTTGAGAAGGTTGCCAAGAACGCGACGGTTGTGAATTCTTAGAGCAGGACGCACCTGAATCCCTATGGCCAACTGGCGAAGTCATAAAAAAAATAGATGAAATGGTTTGGTTTATGTGAGCTTAACGTCCCAGAGCGACTCAGGATATGAGAGACGCCGTAGTGAGGGGCTCCGGAAATTTCGACCACCTGGGGTTCTTTAACGTGCACTGACATCGCACAGTACACGGGCCTCTAGAAATTCGCCTCCATCGAAATTCGACCGCCGCGGCTGGGATCGCACCCGCGTCTTTCTGGCCAGAAGTCTAGCGCCATAACCACTCAGCCACCGAGGCGGCCCAAATAGATGAAATGGGAAGCGAAGATGGAAGGGGGTGCCATCCTAGAGCGTCTACATGTCAATGTAATTTCTTGGCAGTGAGTTTCCTTTATCACTGATGTTAGTGTTTGTACCTTATTTTGCGCCAGCGTAGGGTCGCTGAGTCCCTCCTCTGTCAAGTGGCAACGTTTCCTATATACATTTTGAAAACATGGAAGGGATAGGGTGGCGGAGGAGCCTTGCTGTGGACATCGAAATTTTTGCACATGCATCGGCACTGAAGCAAATACACGTTTATAATGTTTTTTTATGATACAGCACACTATGTCAAGCAGTCATCGACGTGCCAAAAAATAAGAGAAATCGGTCGCTCAAAAATTCCATCAAAAGAAATACAAAAGTATTCATGTACGCTAGCTAGTGTACTGAGGCTTTCCTTCCACCTCTTTTTTGTTTTATGCCGTCATGAATCGCATCTTCATTGCTCTCTTCCTCAACCGCAAATGTAGCCATGTACTGCTACACCCACGCACACAGACGTATAACGTTCGAACATAGGCCTGCTGACCATCATCGTGATCATTTGTACACATCAGTGCCGATCGGGTTATGGAACATCGTCTTTTCCTCAAAGGCAGAAGTTCCGCATCAACCATTGCAGTACTAAAATTGTTCTATAACCCCTAACTAGTTAGCATACGTTTTTAAACTCTGTGGTAGCGCGTTAACAGGCCGAGTAAGAAGGAGAAAAGATGCCTCTACAATTAGTCTTTTTCATTATATGCGCTTGACCAGCGCAGCTATTTGTGGTTTTGCGATTTATACTTCTATTTGCGATACAATGAATAGACTCCGCCAACACCTGTGCAGAGCGCGCTCGGACGGCTCCTCTCTGCCAGTGACGTCATCTATTACTTGATGTCATGTGACCACTAACGGGACGGCGACCTCACCGGCACGGGGCGCCATCGATTACTTGATGTCACGTAGCCATTAATGTGACGGCAACCTCACTGGCACGTGACGCCACGTCACAATCACCTGATGGTGGCGCCATGGTCACGTGATGTGTTACTCCAACGAAGACGCCGCTGACGCCTCCTCACGTGAGCCACTAAAAGATTCGCTGTAAAAAAAAAGGCGGAGGGGGAAGGAAAGAACTTTAAGTAGAGTAAGTAGAGCAGGAGAGAGTCCAGTTGGCCCGCTATTTCCTAGAGAGGCCGCGTGCTAGCGGGAAGGAAGAATGAAGAGGGAAGGGGAGGGGACAGGAGAGCGCAGGTGATTTACGTGAGCGGGGGTAAGTGCAGCGGCGAAGCCTCAAGGTAAGCCTGAACAACTCGTTGCAGGATAAGCTCTAAGCATCGTTTTCAGGGCGAGTGAAGGGATTGGCGGTGTGATACAAGTTGTCTGCTTAGAGTTCGGTACGCGGTGGCCGCTCTGTTCAGCTTTTTTTCGTGCTTTCTGTAAGTTGTCGCTTTGTTTACAAATGGTGCACTATCCATTTCACATTACCACTCTTCTGTACACACACGGCTGTTGGGTATGTCCACGATGTCCGCAAAATAGGCCTGCGAACGGTACAAAATAATGTCTCCTCTTTGACAGCCCAGAGGTGCGAGGAAGAGGAAAAAAAAAAGAGTGCGAAAACTGGCGGTAAAAAATTGAGTATTTCAGCGATGTGCTGAATATTATACCTTTAATGAATTGTTTACGCAACAGTACATTTATGCCTGCCGATGTAGAGTTGGTAGCTGCCTTGGGACAATGTTTGGAGCGAGAAGCAAACTTCATGGAGCTTAGAATAGGAAATCATGGTTCCAGAAAGGCAGGGCTAAAATCACAAGTCTTGTTGGTTGTAAGTGCGCCCACATATTGGCAACAGTCTTGCGCAAATGTATACTTCGTTATGTAGCTTTAGGGCTGCACATTCTCGCCTTCGCTGAAGTTAGACCTGCATCAAATGCGTTTGAAATTAGATCTGCACCGCTTCAGTGCGCGGCTTAGTAGCTGTCTTGTTACTCAATTTTCGTAGCACCTCTATTTAAATGGCTCTGTTGTTTTTCTTGACTACTTTTAACTGCTCCAAATCCTCCTTTGTGACTTCGAAACTTCGAGTCTTACACTCTAAACCTGAATACGTTTATATGAGAGTAAAATAGAGTAAGCCCTCCTACAGTACAGTTACTTTAATGAAAAAAAAATTGCGCTAGAAGACAGTTTATTGCTTTTTTAGTCGTTTCTGTTTCAGAATGTACATACGTCTCGACCCTGAGCAACGAACACAGAAACCGCCATCTGCGGGGGGCATCCCTGAACGTGGCACTTGCAGTTCTCTCAGAGAGGTTTTATCGGATTTTCTGTTGGATTGACAACCGGGTGTGTCGGCCACAGAACAAAAGGCAGCGTGCTCCGGAATGAAGTTAAAAGAAAATGCTTGGGGAGGAATGTGCGGACTGAACGTATAAAGAAAACAAAGTGAGGGAGACAAGAGATCTGGTAGTGACAGGTCAAAAGACAGGTCGAAGAGCAGGATAATGGTCCTAAGTGCGCATCTGAAATAGAAGATAAGACTTCGGAGTCACTGAAGCACTCAGGACGCGCGCACGAGGATACGTGGAGCCTGATGGTCTTCCTGGACACCATTCGTCTCTGAACAGGCGAGACTATAAAGCAGAAGACGCCTGCCGCACAATTCTGCTTTTCAAAAGCAGGAAGTTAACATCAAAACCTGCTGAGTTAGAGCAACGGAGTTCTCTGGGGCGTTGTCACTTTCTCACTTGGCGGTTTTGAAAGGATAATGAGATCAGTCGCATCGAAATGTCGACATGCATATTGTGTGGTCGGCTATTCCGGTGGGCGCAATGTTTGCGAAAAAAAAAAGAGCGCTCGAAACCCATCGGAGCAGCTATCCATGCCTTTCTACATTTTTAGCGCAGATTTTTTTTTTATGGTTATACGTAGCTGAAGGGCTAATACATAGGAAAACTTAGAAGCATTAAGCGAGTCTATTGTTCACAAAAATCTTGCAACCCCGCAGCTTCTTCTCAGGCGCGAGGACTTAGTTCTTTACGGTTCTCAGGTTGATGCCCGACCGCATCTTCAAGAATAATAACTGCCTATGTTCGCCCCCCCCCCCCCTTTCCCGAAAAAAAAATGAGAAAGACATGGTTGCCCTTTCGGAATCCCTAAACGGTATCAACCTGCAGCTTGAGGTTACAGAACACAGAACACTATCGCAATCACTTCGCAGCAGTCGAGAGAAATGAAGGTGCCGCTTTAGAGACAGCCTGTTGATGCGTAAAGCTCTTGTTCATATATGAAGTAAAAGGAACGCCGACCAAAAGGTTGTTGTTTAAAACGAAGACGTTTGCGAAAGCTCTTGTTTGCGAAAGCCATGTCGGACACTTACTTGAGCGCATTTCTTCGCCTTTCACAACCCTAATCTCGACTGGATCTACAATGCAGCAGCTTCTTGCGTGCACTTACAAATGACGACAATACGTCCGAAGATGGCCTTGTTAGTGATAGGCATTAAGCCAAAGGTGACAGCTCACTGAGTGCTTTGAACTTAAACTGCAGAAGCGACATGAAGAAAGCTGGAACAAGGGCGACGACCACTGCACGCTGTCGGCATAAGGATCCGTGCCTCGCGAAGCTTGTTTGAACTCAAGGAGCGTATGATTAGGGTCCAGTTGGTACGGCATAATTTAAACATAAAACTGTGCAAGGACAAGACACAGAGGAGGTGTAGAGGTGCAGATGCGGTCGTCTTGTCTACGTCTTCTCTGTATAATGCCCCTTGCATAGTTTCTATGCGTTTGCCTGCTGGAGGGCCTGTAACACAGGGACTTCTTTCGCACATTGCTTCCACCGAAATGCGGCCACCGCTCCTGGCATTCGATCCCTCAACCTCGTGCCCAGCACCCGAACGCCAAAACCTCTCAGCCACTGCGGCAGGTCGAAAATGAAGAAATAGCCATGAAAATGCCGCTGGAGAGGTTAACAACGTGATCTGATGGAATAAGGAATCTAAGCAATTTGATACGAGCGCAAAATTTCGCGAGAATGCACAAACAAATGCAGTGTTCAGGAAAGAAGAAAAAAACATGCACGCACGCACACTTGCGCGCGCGCACGCACACACGCGCACGCACGCACACATACTTACACGCAGATGGAAACATGCATGCATGCACAACCGCGCGCACACACACACACACACACGCACGCACGCTCACACGTCCGCATGCGCGCATACACGCAAACACACGGGCACGCATACACACAACAATTTATCTCTGGAATAAGTTCGAAGTATAAACCCTGGTTAAAGAAAACGCCAGACGCTCTAATAATCATTAAGGAAAAGGACAAGCGCCAGTATAAGAGTGGGGAAAGAAAATCCTGAGACCACAGAACCCGCCAGGGAAGAAGGAATGATGCAGAACAGGTTCATATTCAGGATGAAGAAGGAAAAATTTACGAGAACACGGTGCGCTAAAATACGTTAGAGAATACAGTAAAGTTGTTTAAACGTAGTGACAGGGCTGTAGCGTGGACCGCAAATACAGGAAGCATATGCGGAGAAAGTATCAGCCTTGAGCAATCTTCAGTGAATAGAGGCACAGGAATAAATTTCAAACTATACGACGAGCGGGCTAGACGAAACACTCGATCCTCAGGCTAAGTAACGAACTTAGCCTAAAGGAACTCCAAAAACCAAGAAAATAATAACCGAATTATGAAAGCCGCAGGAGATAAACTCCAGAAAGCCGGCGCATAGTGAAATTAACTTATTCTACGAAGAGAAAGGAGATTCGTGCGACATTAAGTCATACAGGCCACTTCAGTCGATAGTATGTAGGTTCACAACGCGACCCATAAAACTGAATATCCTAGCTTGGGCAGGCTAATGCGGCCTATTAGGAGAAGCGCAGAATGGCCTGAGTGCAGGCAAATGCAAAGCTCATAACTTTTTTTTTCTTACGCAATGCATTAGGAATAGCCAGATGAGGCAGAAAACTTCAGTGAATAGCCTTTCTAGACCTGAGGGCAACCATTCTGAGAAGCACAGCGCTGGCAGACAAAGGACGAAAGGGAAGAGGACCCAAAACTGCACTGACTAACAACTTTGTTATTTCGGAAGGCAGTCAGCGCAGTGGTGTATCCTCCATGTTCTCGTTCTTAATCTGCCAGCGCTGTTATTCTCAGAATGATTCTTAATCAACTCGCCCAGCAACATACCCTGCAGGCAACGGCGCGTACGACCACGTTAAGGGGGCGCTGTTGCAGTGTATCTTGAGAGATGAGGGCGTAAGTAATTACAGTATATATTCCTTCTAAGGAATGTACATAAAGCAACACAGCTCGAGTATAGAGTGAGTAGGGATGACGAAAGGATAGCCAATAAAAATGAAGAAACGTTCGCAATACTGTTGAAAGTCGTAACGCACAAAAGGAAAGCAGTATCAGTCAACGACACATCATGTGTCACTTGCTGGCCAAAGTGCCACCAGCATTTATTCAGCGCTGGTTTTATAAAAGATATGCAAAGGAGGGTGACGCCCTTTCCACATGGGGGCGTATCTTGCAACGAACACAGCGCGCGCTACACGCAGCGCTGATAGCGATACAGATTACGATACAACCGTGGTTGCGACATTGTCGTACGACACCGTTGCTATTTGCGATATATTCGATAAGCATGAAAAATTGGCTATAATCAAGAAATCTAGGTTTAGTCTCGTATAAATGGCAGTCACGTATAAACAGCGGGAGCAGCAGAACTGTGCCTCCCAGGTCTAATATATGTAGATTAAATTGCAGTATTAGCTGAAAGTTATAGAAGTAATCAGCTACTCGCAAATATTCCTCGGCAAAAAGGGCAAGGGTCGAGGTTAATTTTAGCGCAGTAACAACGAAAATACTGACCAAGTGGTAAAAAAAAAGTATAGACGATCATTGCGATTGATGAGGCAGAAATGCGTTAGCTTTAGGCGCATTCTCTTGGTATTCTATTATATGTGTTTATATGTTCTCTTTGTGTGGTGAGTTAGTGAGACAGAGACGTTTAAGATCTCACCCACATGCCACCCATCTTATCCCCCTCTCTTCGTCTTTCCTCTCTCTCCTCTCCCCTGAAAAAATGAATGAATAATTTCACTCTTTCGTTTTGCTATCCACCACCTGTCGCCGCCTCCATCCTCCTATCCTCTCTCTCCCTCTCTCTCTATCTCTCTCTCTCTCTACTTCGAAACTTGCAAATCGTGGTAGGTTTGGGCTTCAGACAACACCTGACAGAACCTTTTTTAATGCTGATGCAGTAAAAAAAGGTGCAAATATGTCCGAGGTCGAATTAACGAAGACAAGCGGTCTCTGGAGGATAGAAAATGCAAGAGAAATGCGGCCGCAACGTAGCACATCCCTCTATCGGTGCCACACGTATGAAGTAGTACAAAGCGCGTGAAGAGAAGCAACGTTTCAGGGCTCAAGTTGGGCAACATTGCTCTGTGCCTCAAGAAAAAGCTTTGTCCAATCTAGAGGCAAACCAAAGGGCGGTAGAAATGGAGGCATATGCACTCAACGAAAAATCCCTAACGACATGTGCACAAGGAAGCGAGAGTTCGGCACCTCTTTAAGCGAGGAGGCCCAGAGGAAAAATGTAGTTTCTTGCAACGCCTAAGAAATAGGTTGGTAGGAATGAAGAAAATTGCTGGGAAGGAACAGCTCTTAAATGTTAAACAGGATATACGGGTTAAACAATATAAATAGGAACCTAGTTACTCAGCCACATAGTTACTCAGCGCCAAGTATATTTGAAATAAGAAGCTTTAAAAAAGCGAACGAAACCTTACTTTATCACAGACGTGAGTTCTGAAGGCAATGCTTATCTCATCCAAACGTGCATTCATCCGTGCTTCTATTAAAGGCCGCATCGCGTAGCAAACAACGGGAGAAGAAATCATAGAAGGAGGTAGTCAAAGAACTCCTACATATTTTATAAACAACAATGTCTGGCTACAGGAATAGGTTGTTTCCACTTTTCCAATCATCACGAGGAGAAATAAAGAAGAAAGAAAAAATTCTATGCTGCACAATGAGCCCCGTGTGATAAAACAAAGACTACGTTAAGAAATTCAAAAATCTTAAACTACGCCTGGTATATTAGAAAATCCGGTAAGCTGGGGCAATCAAGTAACAACGATAGTAGGCCGAACACTGTTGCACGTTTCTTAACCTTTGGCATGTCAATATTTATGATTTTATACTCGCTTTACAACCCCTGTATTTTACTTGCGTTGCTAATGTGCAGAAGCAGGACGTTGTACATAGAACAACTCAGCATCTCAGCAAAAGATGTAATGTATTGAACTCGACAAAATGCGCAAAATCTGCCAATAATTCAGATCAGCGTATTGAACATCATCAGGTTGTAATCTGAAGTAGCCAGATATTTTTCTGACTGTCTTGTTTAATTACACTCACCACAGCATTATCAAACTTTAGCCAAGACAATAAAAAAAGATCTTTTCTCATTCTCCATTTTCTAGACCAGCTTCGACTTGAAATACGCCGCCTACAACCGACTCTGGAGTCCGCACTAAAAGGTAAGCGGCAACAATATTATCCAAATCATCTTTGCAAACTTTGTCGCTTTAAAAACGAATGAAATGCGTGCAGCATCCGCAGCAAGGAACGTAAGACCTTGGGTTTTCAGTATTTCTTCACTGGCTAAATTGTGAAATAATCTGAGCTAACACAGACAAATATCCGCAAATGATTTAAAATTTAATTTGCTGCTCATCCAAACTACGCATTCGTAAATAATATTGAAACAATGCGTTGTTTTTATTTTGGTTATCACACCTCAGGCTGTAGCTATTGCTATCATTCGCTTAACAAGCTTCAAGCCGTCAATGTGTGCTCGTTCTTTAGAAGAAGCAGGAGGTTCATTCCTGCCTGCACGTTTTTTTGCAACTCGTTCATTTTACCGATGAGAAAAAAACCTAACAATAAAGTCTATGGTGTCATGCTGCCGAACCAGTACTCATGGTAATCTATATGAAAAAATAAAATGTAGCTAACCTGATCGCTTCTCAGTATCCATTCATAACATCTAGCAAGATTGCTGACAACAGGCCCTTGTTGTTACGCTTCAATCAAGCCGAGTTCCGTTCCCAAGCACACGCACTGAGTGACAGAATTACCGCTCCTGGAAAACCAGCAAACGAACTCAGCGATATATGTTTCTGGGTTAGATCAAAATGTCGCTTTTTGTAACTGATACTTTCCTGCAAGAGGAATAAAACATGTTCAATCACGCTTCTTGCATGACCCGTAGGCAATATAGCATCGCTTCCCGAAAGACTTGTGCAATTCCGGCTTGGCAGTGTTCTTTTTTCTCATGCTATCAGATATCGTGGTAATACTACACTCACGTTTTATTTTTTGTCTACACCTTACTTCAAGAAGAACAAACGTAGAACCCGGTGTAGTGTTTCATCAATTCTGCGCAGGTGCTCCGCTGGATAGCTAACGCCAATTAGACCTGAAATATCAACCAACGATCGGCTGTGGATTTTGAACACTGAGGGTAAAAGTTGCTTTGCTTTCCTTGTTTCGCTGAGATGAAAAATAAAAATACGAAATGTATATACGCTTTACCGTTTCATTATTTTTCTCGTTTCAGGTAATGAGATTTCACCTGAGGCCAACATGACATTTTAGTGATCTGCCATTACAATGTAGGCACTGGTACCTTTTCAATAGCACGCGTGGTTTTGTCCTTGTTGTTCGGGAGCTAGTAACGGTTTGGGTTATTCAGTACAAAGAGAAATTTTGCATATGTGGCAGCTCTCAAAAAAGCAGTGAAGTTGATTTAAAGCAGTGCGCAATAATGAAAATAGGCGCTTTTTTGCAACATTTGCGAAACTTGTCTTCAGTACCCAGCTAATTTCGACTTATGAAACGTCACATGTGTGTTGCGCGACCGGTACCATTGCTTGGCAGCTCAGGCGATCAGGCAAGCCGAGGGACCGGATCCCAGGGTCCTGCGTTTGTTTTTGGTCCACATGAAATGTGAGCGGCGCTTATATGAATCGGACAGGACCGGGTTGAGTCGAGTTATCGGGTCGAAAACCGGTTAATGGTTCATGTAAGCGCGCACCGAGTCGGGTCCGGTCAACTCCGCCGCAATGGGCAGGTTGACTCAACTGCGCCCTGCCTCGATATGCTTGTAAACGCTGTCGAGCCGAAGAGTCAGGATTGCGGGAGGGGAGAGGATAAATGCGTACCAGTTTTTTGCTTGCGCCGTCGCGCCTCCGAGACAGCGGGGACACCGCAATCTTGGAGGCTGCCACTGCTCGCTCGCATTGCGCTGCTCGACGTTTGGTGTCGCTGCAGTTGAACCGGTCTCGGCTCGCTAAACTCGAATTCAAGTAAACTCTCAGTCGCTGAGTTGGGTTGACCTGGCTCAGCCCAACCCTCGACTCGACCCGACGCTCTCAGGATCATGTAAACAGGAATATGATGCTCACAGACCAGGACTCTGGTACGATTTTCATCCTTTCCGGTCTCAACTGGTCTCTGTAAAGTCGGGAAGGTTGTCCCGGTCCACAAATCAGGTAGCAAAAGTTCTCCTCTCAACTACCGCCCAATTTTTAAACCAGTATTCCCTGCAAATTACTAGAGCACATCCTGTACTCCCATATCGCTAACTTTCTGGAAATTAACTCGTTTTTCAACAGCGCCCAGCACGGTTTTCGAAAATTTCTTTCATGTGAAACGCAATTAGCATCATTCCCTCACAATCTTCATATTATCATTGATAAAGGCTCAATAGCTGACTGCATATTTCTTGATTTCAAGAAAGCTTTTGAAAAGGTTTGTCATCGACTCCTCCTCTTCAAACTAGCCAAACTAAACCGTGAACCTAACATCCTACTTTGGCTTGAACAATTTCTTTTAAACCGTTCCCAGTTTGTATCATCTAACAATCGCAACTCCTCATTATGGTCCGTTGGTTCTGGCGTGCCTCAGGGCTCTGTGCTAGCTCCTCTGTCCCTAATATACATTAATGACCTACATGACTGTGTATCCTCTAACATTCATTTATTTGCTCATGATTGTGTTGTCTTTCGGTAAATTAATAGCTCGGACGATACTAATGCCTTGCAACATGATATGAATGCTATTACTAATTGGTGTGACTTGTGGAAAATGGACCTTAATACATCTAAATGTAAAGCCTTACGTGTCTCTAGAAATTACCGCAGTCCTAGCGTCTATTACCTAAATAACAGTGCGCTCGAATCCGCCACTTCCTATCGTTATCTCGGCATCGAAATCTCTTCTGATCTTACTTGGTACCTTCACATTAACATCATAATCAACAATGCTATTCGCATGCTTGGTTATCTTCGCCGTAATTTTTCTTCTGCCCCCAGCTCACTTAAAGTTCTCCTGTACAAGACACTAATCCGTAGCAAACTAGAATACGCTGCATACATTTGGGACCTATAGTTGTGCTAACCTAACCTATGCCCTGGAGCTTGTCCAGAATAACTCCGTTCGTTTCATTCTGCATAACTACCATCGAACTGCTAGCATATCATCAATGAAACGCATGTTAAACCTTCCTCCGTTAGCTTCTCGTCGGAAATTTTCTCTAATTTGCTTATTTCATAAATTTTTTTCATATGTGTCCCAAGATTCTTAGCGCACTCATCCCTTCGCCTTCGTACATCTCATCTCGTTTGGACCACTCACACAAGGTTGGAATTGCTCCACTCAGGACGAAAACACGCAGCAACTCCTTCATTCCTCGAACATCCAAGGACTGGAACCACCTTCCCGGACCAATTGTCAGCATTGTGGACATTACTCATTTTAGAAACGCATTAGCCACCATCGATCATTAATGTCAATCATTAATTTGTCTGCTTCGTGTTATCTTTTCTGTATTGTATCTCTTTCAACCACTCCCCTCTGTAATGTCCCAGGCCTTGAGGGTAAAATAGATAAATAAATAAATAAATAAACTCTTTTGACTTCATCATTTCAAGTTTTTTATTTGTACGTTCGGTTTCCCTCGCTAACAGGTCATATTAATCTGCAGCAGATGATATCCTCGCTACTTCGTGCTTTAGACGATTGAAACAGAATTCGCGCTGGTTGCGATTTTGCACCGCGGCGGTTAAGCCCGGCGACGGGGCTCCATCCTAAACATCCGCGCCTGCACCCCCCCCCCCCCCCTCTTCTGTCTGGTCTCCGACCGGGAGAAAGCAGTTGTTTGGCCGATGACCTCTTGTACGCGGAATTCCGTCTGGGGCTCCGGCGAGGCCAGCCAGGGGCTCGGCGCGGGACGTTTCGGCGCGATAGTTTACGTTCGTCGCAGCCTCTGATTCGTCGGTCCCGGGCCCCGGGCTGTCCGGGGACTGTGAGAGAGGGAGATGGGGACGCTGCGGGGGGGACTGTAGAATGCGGCGGAGGGTAGTCGGAGTGGAGATTTTGGATGTGGCGGTGTGCTGGCTAACCGCGCGTGTGTGTGAAGTGTCAGCCGAGAGGTGGTCGGCTCGTCGCGAAGTGTCTGGCCAGCGAGTAGCGACTCCGGGGACCCGGCAGCGACAGCCCGACGCCATCTCGGACCGGACCTCAACCACCCGAACAGCTAAGCCCCGCCACTCCCGCCTTTACGAACTCTATCTTGAATTCTGTCCTTAAAAAGTGCTTTGTATACTTGTATTTCTTCTCATCTGTCATCTTAGACTTTGTGTGCAGAATCTAAAACTTGTTCTGTCTGTTCAGTTCCCATGTTTTGTTGTAATTGATGACATGTTAAGTGTTGTTCCGCTTTGCTAATTAAATTCCTTCACCCTTATTACCGACTCCTGTGTCGTGCCTCCGGTCAGCCGCGGGTCAGGCGTGGACCTATCGCCGGTTAGCCACTCGATCCTGCTTAAGGTCTGGCACCTGGGTGGAGGTGTTTGTCTCTCCTCCCCTAGAATTGGTATCAGAGAGTGTGGAGCCCATTGTATGCGTGCTCCCACTCCGTGACAAACTGGCGTCCGCGACAGGACCCTGTGCTAACCCTGACTGGCGCTGACCGCGAGACAGCGATACAGACGTATACGGTTTTTTTTTTGACTGCTGGTGTGAACACGATGGCGGAAGCAGAACGCTTAGTCGCACTAGGTAAGGAGTTGGGTCTGGAGGGAGCAGAGCTGCGCGAGTTCCTGAGGGAAGAGAGAGCGGCGGAACGCGAGCGCCGCAGGCTGGAAGACGAGCGAGAGAAAGAGCGTGATGCGCGGGAGAAGGAGCGAGATGCGCGGGAGAAGGAGCGCTCTGATCGAAAACTCCAGGAAATTGATAAGGAGATGGCACTCCTTCAGTTAAGGGCGAATTCCAACATTAGTGGCAGTTCGGTCAGCGAACCGAGCTCGTCGACGACGCCAACCCGAGCGCTTGGAGTTCGTCCACACAAGTTGATGGCCCCATTTAACGAAAAGGGTGATGACCTGGACGCGTATCTGACGCGGTTTGAGCGGGTGGCGGCAGCCCAACAGTGGCCACGGGAGCAGTGGGCCACTGCGCTTAGCACTTGCCTCACAGGAGAAGCATTGAATGTGTTTGGCCGAATGCCGGCTCCTGACTCGAATGACTACGATAAAGTGAAGCTTGCGCTGCTCCTCAGATTTCGGTTGACAGAAGAGGGATTCCGCCAGAAGTTTCGGAACGAAACGCCCAACGACCACGAGACTCCCTCGCAGTTCGTGTCTCGACTGGGGAACTACTGGGGAAGATGGATAGAACTGTCGAAAACAGACAAGACATACGAGGGGGTGAAAGGGCTAATTTTAGCCGAGCAATTGTTGGAAAACTGTGCGCCTGCAATGGTGACGTTTATAAGAGAAAAGCGGAGCACGGACCTGAAGGAATTGGTTCAACGAGCAGATGAATATGTGATGGCACGAGGGACCATCAACTTTGGCCGAAGAGGCTCCAAGACGGATAGCCTGGTCGCTGGCGAGATGACCGAACAGCCGCGTGGCCCGGGGACGCGTTCACGGTGCTACATCTGCTCGCGACCAGGGCACATTGCGGCACAGTGCAGGGCGAACCGTGGCCCTCCAGTGCAAAAGAATCGGACACCATCTACCTCCGGGAGCGTGTCTACATGTATTGAGGATGGCTATTTAGAATTGAAGGGTGGACAACGTGTCCCGGTCGTCAGCATGACTGCGTTGTCAGGGGCGCCTGACTTGCCGGTCGTAGAGGGCTTGATCAGTGGAAGGAAGGGTCGAGTGCTCAGGGATACAGGTTGTAACATGGTGATCGTCAACCGCAGCTTCGTGAAGGACGAAGAAATGACCGGGGACTACCGGATCGTGTACTTGGTAGACCGCTCTGCTAAGTTCTTGCCTGAGGCCCGCATTCATATCGACACCCCATACTACCGAGGGGAAGTTACAGCAGGGTGCATGGAGGAGCCCCTCTTCGACCTTGTCCTCGGAAACATTGAAGGGGTACGACGTCCAGGAGCACCAGATACTGAGTGGAAACCGCAGAATTCGGAAGAGACAGAAGCTCCTCCAAAGGAGCACCATTATTCATGCGACAAGTGCCCCGACCAGGTTACCATGCCCACGGCGGCGGTCACGACCCGCCAGCAAGCGGCCCGACAATCCCAAGAGGGATTCCGTAAGCTACGGGCGCCTGCTACTCTCCCTGATGTCAGCCCTGACCAGATGAGGCAAGACCAACGGGAGGACAGTAGCCTCCTAGTTTGCTTCGAGGCAGACAAGCAGAGAAAGAGGACGAGGTGCAAGGGAGGCAGTTCGTTCACATTCGGTCTCCGGGATGGCCTGCTGTACCGAGAGTACGTTCCCGGCACCGGAGCGAAGACGACACAGCTCGTGGTGCCCCAGAGGCATCGCGAGAAGGTTCTCCAGTTGGCACATGGGGGGCTGATGGCAGGGCATCTCGGCAGAAAAAAGACAACAGACCGCATTCTCGCGGACTTCTTTTGGCCGGGTTTACAGGGAGATGTGAGCAGGTTTGTCGCATCGTGCGACATATGCCAGAAAACCGTGGCGCGAGGCGCAGTGCGGAAGGTTCCCTTGGAGCGGGTGCCTCTCGTTGACACCCCCTTCAGCAAAGTCGCTGTGGATATAGTGGGACCCCTCAAGCCTACTACACGCCGAGGCAACCGCTATATTCTGACGTTGATAGATTACGCCACCCGATTTCCAGAGGCAGTAGCCCTGCCGAGTATCGAGACAGAGAGGGTCGCCGAGGCACTTCTGCATATATTTGCACGGGTAGGAGTACCGGAAGAGATGCTCAGCGATCGAGGATCAAACTTTACTTCCGAACTTATGGCTGAGGTGGGGCGCCTTTTATCTCTGCGGCTGAAAACGACGACTCCCTACCACCCCATGGCGAATGGTCTGGTGGAGAAAATGAATGGCACCTTGAAGAAGATGTTGCGTCGAATGTGTGCTGAACAGCCCAAGGACTGGGATAGATTCATCGAACCTCTTCTTTTCGCTTACCGGGAGGTAGCCCAGGCGAGCACGGGTTTCTCACCATTTGAGCTCCTTTACGGACGCAATGTTCGGGGACCGCTTGCCATCTTACGAGAACTGTGGACGGGCAGTAGGATTGAGGAAGAGGTGAAGACAGCTTACGAGTATGTCATTGACCTTAAAGAAAGATTGGAGACGACGTGCCAAATTGCTCATGAAGCACTGACCCAAGCAGGAGAGCGGTACAAGGCATACTATGACAATCGAGCCCGGCCACGACAGCTGCAAGAGGGGGACCAAGTGCTTCTTTTATTGCCCACTGAGCATAACAAACTCACCATGAGATGGAGGGGACCCTATCCAGTCGTGGGAAGAAAAGGCGAAGTGGATTACGTTGTTGACGTCGAGGGCACTACGAGAATGTTTCATATCAACATGTTAAAGAAATATAATGCCCGCGAGACGCGACCAGAACTCCCGGTGCAGACTGTTGCTACAGTAGCAGCGGACGAGGCGTGCACCGAGCTGATGTGGCCATTGGATGAGCAGGTGGGCCCCCAAGACATCGCCATAGCGGGCCAACTGACACCGCAACAGGTGAAGGAACTGCGGGGACTGGCGTTAACCTATCAGGACGTTTTCACGGAACAACCAGGCTTCACTACATGGGCTGAGTGCTCTTTACCTACGACGACGAATAAGCCCATCTATGTGAAGCAATATCCACTACCTCAGGCAGTCCAGCAAGCAGTCGAGAAAGAGGTGTCCAGCATGCTACAGATGGGAGTGATCGAGAGGTCACGCTCCCCGCACAACGCCCCGGTCGTTTTGGTTAAGAAACCGGACGGTTGCTACCGGTTTTGCGTGGATTTCCGGAAACTCAATGATGTGCTGGTAACAGATGCGGAACCTATTCCTCGCGCGGACTGCCTAATCGCCGAAGTTGGGGCAAGAAGGTACTTCTCTAAAATGGATCTTGCAAAGGGATATTGGCAAGTGCCTCTGGGGAAGAGTCAAAAGAAAAGACCGCCTTTTCAACTCCCAGCGGACATTACCAGTTCAAAAACATGCCATTCGGCATAAAAACGGCACCGGCAGTATTCGCAAAGCTAATGAGGAGAGTGCTCGAAGGAATTGACAACGTCTACCACTATTATGACGATGTTTTGGTAGCGACAGAAAGCTGGCAGGACCACATGACAGCACTCCGCCTCGCTCTCGCACGGATACGGGCAGCCGGACTGACGATCCATCCAAAGAAGTGTCACTTGGGTTTTGAGGAACTCTCTTTCCTCGGGCACACCATTGGAAGGGGCAGCCTAGGCCCAATGAAGGCCATTTTGGGCAAGATCCGCGATTCTCCGAGACCGAAGACCAAGCGCCAAGTTCGGGCATTCTTGGGACTGTCGGGTTTCTACCGGGAGTTCATACCAAACTACGCCAGTGTTGCGGCTCCCCTGACGGACCTGACTAAGAAGCTGATGCCCAACACCGTTAAGTGGGGGGACCGGGAGCAACACGCCTTCACAGAACTGAAGCGGCTGCTCTCAGAGCCACCCATCCTACAGGTGGCTGATTTCAAAAAAGATTTCGTCCTTCGCACAGACGCCTCCGACCAGGGTCTTGGGGCGGTGCTCCTCCAGGGAAAAGAGGGGGTGCTGCACCCCGTCGCCTACGCAAGTAGGAAGCTACTACAAAGAGAGCGAGCCTACTCAGCAGTCGAGAAGGAAGGCCTCGCAATCGTTTGGGCCATCAAACGATTTAATTTTTTTTTGTATGGGCGAAAGTTCACCCTCCAGACCGATCACCAACCACTCAAATACATCCGCGAGGCGCAGTTTATGAACTCGCGACTGCTCCGTTGGGCCCTCCTACTCCAGGAGTATGATTTCACGGTCGAAAACATACGTGGGAAAGACAATGTCGGGGCTGATTACCTCAGCCGGGTTTGGGAGCCCGTCGCCCGACGAGTTGATGATCTCTAGAGATCAAGAATTTTTCGCTTGAATTTGTGTAACGAGTTCGTTCTTCAGCGTGTGTCTATTAAATGCTTGTGCACGCCTGTATTCCGAATATGTCAGTGGGTTTTGCCTGTATTTCGCAGTATTATCTGGATGTGTCTGTGCTATGTATTCAGTACAATATGCATGCCGCACACAGCGAAGCGCGCGCGACTTCTGTTTTTGATATGGTAATGTTATCAGGGATAACATTCTTGACGCGGGGGTGGTGAAACAGAATTCGCGCTGGTTGCGATTTTGCACCGCGGCGGTTAAGCCCGGCGACGGGGCTCCATCCTAAACATCCGCGCCTGCACCCCCCCCCCCCCCTCTTCTGTCTGGTCTCCGACCGGGAGAAAGCAGTTGTTTGGCCGATGACCTCTTGTACGCGGAATTCCGTCTGGGGCTCCGGCGAGGCCAGCCAGGGGCTCGGCGCGGGACGTTTCGGCGCGATAGTTTACGTTCGTCGCAGCCTCTGATTCGTCGGTCCCGGGCCCCGGGCTGTCCGGGGACTGTGAGAGAGGGAGATGGGGACGCTGCGGGGGGGACTGTAGAATGCGGCGGAGGGTAGTCGGAGTGGAGATTTTGGATGTGGCGGTGTGCTGGCTAACCGCGCGTGTGTGTGAAGTGTCAGCCGAGAGGTGGTCGGCTCGTCGCGAAGTGTCTGGCCAGCGAGTAGCGACTCCGGGGACCCGGCAGCGACAGCCCGACGCCATCTCGGACCGGACCTCAACCACCCGAACAGCTAAGCCCCGCCACTCCCGCCTTTACGAACTCTATCTTGAATTCTGTCCTTAAAAAGTGCTTTGTATACTTGTATTTCTTCTCATCTGTCATCTTAGACTTTGTGTGCAGAATCTAAAACTTGTTCTGTCTGTTCAGTTCCCATGTTTTGTTGTAATTGATGACATGTTAAGTGTTGTTCCGCTTTGCTAATTAAATTCCTTCACCCTTATTACCGACTCCTGTGTCGTGCCTCCGGTCAGCCGCGGGTCAGGCGTGGACCTATCGCCGGTTAGCCACTCGATCCTGCTTAAGGTCTGGCACCTGGGTGGAGGTGTTTGTCTCTCCTCCCCTAGAATTGGTATCAGAGAGTGTGGAGCCCATTGTATGCGTGCTCCCACTCCGTGACAACGATCCCCTTGTATATACGTTCCCTTATTTCAATTTATATCTTTATTTTTTTCGAAAACCTAAACCGAGTGGTTCGAACCGATTCTGCTGTAACCGTGATTGACACTTTTGCAGCCCAACGCCAGTCACCATCGCAGTCAAAGAGTACACAGACCAGCCTCGCGAAAGCGGCGGCCGCTCTCAACCGCACCCGGGAGCTGTTCAAGCTGGCTTTGGATATATACCAACGCGGTGCGCCCGTGTTTCTGGACACACTCACCATGGAGTCTGCCGCTGGTAAGACGTATTGCTCAAGTTGGCACAATACAGAATATATACACCACTGTATCATAAAGATCACCAGCAAATACGACTGACTTACTATGTCAAGAGACCACAAATATGGGCTTAACAAAGGATTAAGTGAGGTAGTCAATCAGTTACGGCTATATTGTGATTGATTTTAAAGCAGTAATTTTAAGGCTCCCATTCAGCAGAAAAGGCGGCGTTGGCGTTGTGGCCAGAAATCCGCGTCACGCGTGCAGGACTTGTAATGCAATGTTTCAAGTGGGTTCACTTTATAAAGTAATTGGGTTTACGTAAAGAAAGAAATTCTATAAGTTTCAGTCAGGATTTGAACCAGGCACTCCTGGGCCGCCAGGCAGGCACACTACCGACTGTCACGGAGGCATGCTTTAACGGTTTCGACAGAAACAGAGTTTTATATGTTTGCGGTGTGGTTTTTCATGCTTCGTGGTTAACGAGTGTATGCTTGCGAGCAGCAAAGTGCATGCTGACGTTTCATGTCCTCTTTTTTTTTTTTTGAAGTGGCATAGCGGCGCCTGCATGCAGTGGCCACCGGAAAATCCCCGTGATCTGACGTACGCCGCTGCACCAACAGATGACGCGAGCAGTATAAAGTTTTCTCAGTGTTAAACTCCTTTGTTGCCATGTGCATGTGATTCTGCCTTTAGTGCAGTGAGTACTACTCAATGTGTGTGTATATAGAAGGAACATTGTGTGCGTAGATTGCAATGTGGAATAGTTCAAAGACAAGAATATGGAAACTGTGTAGTGATAAATGCGTGACTGTGAACTAGGAACAGTGACACTGTGCGCAGAGAAACCGCTCAACCCCTTAATTATTAACGCCATCGCTTCGTATACCCTTACGGGCGGAGCTTGAGTGTCCCATTAAGTTTTAATCCTCATTTTAATTAACAATTTAAAGCCCCGTGCTTGCTAAATGAGCAGTCTTATTCAGCGTAATATCAACGCTTCCTGCGATGTCCGGACACCAAATCAAGAAGGCAAGGTCGTTTCCTACTAGTACTTGGCGGGCAGGCGACCATACGTATATGAGTAATCGCAGGGGGCCGGCCTTACTCGTCGAAGCCGGATATAAAAACATAAACTCACAAGAGCAAAGCTGTAACAGTGCATAGTGTCACGCGCCCCGCTGTCTTCAGACCAACTCCGACGGCACGGGCGCCGGGAGAGTGCATGTGTGGAGAATGGAGATAATGGGTGCCGGAAAAGCTGATAGCCCGTCCCAAGGTTGAATTCGCTTGCAGCCTACCACGCTGAGATCACCACCGTTCCGAACGGTGCGTTAAATTGTCGTTCACGGGGGGAGAATTAACTCATGACGAGGCCAGAAATTGACTGCGCGCACCAAACATACTTGCCCCGTACCTAGTAACGACTACATTAATGGGTGTGAGTTATTTTAGGGTTCTTTTTTTACGCCTAAACATTTGATTGTTCGCACCATCTCCGGACCATGACATGCTAGAGGCTTTCAGATCTTATCTGAATAAACTCGCCAATAATATTCCAAAAGCAAAACCGAACTGCTCATGTGAGTATTTTTTGCGTCTGCTCTTTCTCTTCAGCTCTTTCCTTAATTACCACTCCTATTCAAATCGTTCAATTCGAACAATAGCACAACATGCCTGAAAAATCCTGGTCGCTTATTGGATAAGTAACGCCATTCAGTATGTCGCAGATCTGTACTTCAATTTGGGAATCGTTTTTTTTTTCGTCAGCCGCCTGAGGAAGTTTTTTTTTAAACTTCGCACGAGACCTGTCAACACGCAGTGAACGCGCAAGCGTTGCGCCCAAGGTGGCATCTTCTTCTCGCACTAACCCTGCTCGGCATTGACGGTGTTCTCGCGATTTCGCAACATCGACGCTGGACTCCGCAAATGCAAGCCATAGCTTTGTGCGCAAAAGGTGACCTTCATTCGTATTATTTTAATTCGGTCAAAAATGACTGCTCCGCTCAGCCTGGACTATCCAGAGGTGCCCGTCTGTAACTTTCGTTTCCACAGTTGCTGAGATTAACTTCTTTGAGGGCTAGCGTACCGGGTACTTTCTGAATTATTGCATGCCACAGCAGTGTAGAGGACACAGTTATCTGCAAGACGGCCAGGGGTCCATCTTGGCACTGCACTGCGGAGTAGCCCAGAGAGCTGCGCTCAGGTTTTTTTTTTTTTTTTGCTGACGGCAAAGTTTAGCGTGAACAGTTCTCTAACTTTGAATACTAATTCTTGGCATAGTAATGCAAGAAGCTCATATTCTAGATTTTTATTCTTTTATTTTCCGACTGGATATTTTACTATTTTTGTGACTTTTTGTTCGCGTCTCTCAAATTTTGCCAATGAAAGATTTTTTCTTTCTTAAGCTACATATATTCTGTTTATTTCATTCTATCTTTGAAAAAAGAATTCTGTTAGTTGCACTGTGGCCTGCTGCAACAAAAAATTTTTATGCACACCACCCTGAAATTGCCTCTTTTCCCGCGTTAAGAAAAGAGTTGGCAGAAGTGACGTGGAAAAAATCTAAATACAGTACAGAAACGGTCTTTCGATACAAATATTGTATTGCAGAATATGGTGTTGAAATGGGAAGCGGCCTAACTCATCACTACGCAACTTTTTGTAGAAATTCACAAGTGCAATTATGCTAATAGAGCAAACTACGTTGGACGTGATAATGGCAAACTGCTGCTGTCTCGCATCTTTTCTTTTTTGGATGACGTGGCATTAGGTACAGCTGATAAGTTCGTCATCCACCCCTGAATGTCATTATAGGTATGTGCGGCAGAGTGCGTTGTAACTGGGGTCTGGTTGTGTTGGCTAGAGCGACAATATCAAAGGACATATATGTGCTGTCTGGCATATTCGTTGCATGTGGTGCGGAACTGGAGAAAGATCTGGAATAATTTTGTACATGGTTGGGTGTGCACAGTGTAGGTAGAGCGTGAGTTATACGCCTACCACCAAATGCGTCCTTGTCTGCGGGAGAGCTTGGATTGGGGGGGGGGGGGTAGGGGGGGGGGTAGGGGGGGGGGGGTAGAGGGGGGGGTAACAAGATGCTGGGACGAAAGTGGCGCATCTGTGCGCTTCAGTCCTTAGTGTCGCGGAGAAGCAACCGGTTTTCCAAGAGCTACAAGCTTTCTCCTGGCCTGGGTAGGTAGCCATTTCATTAAAGAGAGCACATCAAGCGGCTGGTGCACGGCTTCCCTGGAGTAAAATGGTCGGGAAAATGGGTCTTGAACGCTATCCTTGCATCCTACAAATTTAATCATCACCGCCGTCATCATCGTCGTCATCATTTTCCTGTGGCTGCATTAGAAGACATTCGCTTAAAATTATCAAGCGGTAAAGAATTTGACCAGTTCGTACCGGAATTAGCCCGATATAGCACAGAGAAAGCATGAAACATAGACATCATCACCACCACCACCAAGGCAAGGCGCTGCTAGGTCAACTGCGCTAGATACGCCCATCAGTGCATTTATACTCTGCGTACTGGTTTTTCAAGTGAACAAGTGGCGCACTTGCAATGAGGTTTCAAAAGCAGAAAGCCTATAAACAGCAAGTAAGCGTCGACGTCACTATAACAGGAATATTTATTACCGTAGAAAAATAGGAAACGCTATCAACGTTTGCATTCAGAATTACGCACAAGTTCAATATTACGAGGCGCCTAAGACTGTGGCTAGCCTCTGTGACATATGCTTGCTTGCTTGTGGTACAAATATGATTTTTTCCGCCGCGAAAGAATGAATATCCAAAATGTCCAAAGCAGCCAACAAATTTTTTTTCTTCATTTCGACTGCCTTGCTGCCTCCTGACATTCAAGCGTACGCGAAAGACTGCCCGTACGAGCCTGCACACGAGTGCTTCCTGTCCGCGTTCTGTTTCAGTGCGCTAACCTTCCTGCAGAAGCTGACATCGAATTCTTTGCAGCTTTGCTTCCCATCATACGGATCGGAAATTGGGCTTTCGATCTTCCGGTGTCGCGTATCAGCGTCGATCTCATAGAAAGGCCGATTGCTTCCACGGGATTCCTGGAGGACTTCTCCGACTTTTGCATCTTGGAGCTATCCACTCCACGGTAAGCACCTCGCCTCGCTTGGTTAGCGTGCCTCCAACTGGAGAGCTAGAGCCAATCAGAGACTACAATTTCTCTCCTCACTATTGAAATCAGAGTAAGTGGAGCTTGTAAGAGATACCACTTTTGCAAGTGTTCTTTTTCAACGGACGTCATATGATTATTCGCTGTGGTGCTAAAGAAGCTTCAGAGACATGTTAAAAGCATAAATACTCAAAAATAAGGTTGCGCCACAATTCGGCCTTCTCTTCAAAGAATTACAGGTGATTGGGTGTCTCCGTACTTTCTTGAGCCGCAGTTGTAACCTGCACTTTTCGTTTTCAGAATACCGGAAGAGTGCAAGATCAGCTCGAAGTGCTTCGACCTCATGACAGACCCATATACTGATGGCTACTGGCTAACGCATGAGGTGTTCTACACACTCATCGCTTACGTCGTAAGTGTGCACGTGTCTACGCGACTCTTCAAGGAACCTGCGCATGGCTCTTGCTTACGAACCCGGCTGCGTTTTTATGGAGGAAAAACGCTAAGGCGCCCGTGTGCTGTGCGATGTCAGTGCACGTTAAGGATCCCCAGGTGGTCGAAATTATTCCGGAGCCCTCCACTACGGCACCTATTCTTCCTTTCTTTCACTCCCTCCTTTATCCCTTCCCTTACGGCGTGGTTCAGGTGTTCAACGATATATGAGACTGATACTGCGCCATTTCCTTTCCCCAAAAACCAATTATTATTATTATTTATTATTACTCTTGCTTAAATAATGGTTAATCAAGTAGCTCTAACCTACGCAGCTAGTCACGCCTTCAAGCTTTTTGAAAAGAAAAAAAAACTAGGCGTAGCAAGCAGGCGTGTATATTTCTTACGCAAAAAGGGCTGAGAAAACGATGTATGTGAAAAGTGCACTGGGTTAGTCCCTGCATCAGATAGGAAAGGAAAAAAAAAGATTCCATGGCACCGAACACTCTATCGTCTGTGTCTTCCTTCTAACGAGGGCACAGGCCTCCAATTACGTGGTACGCGAGCAGCGGCTGCGCAAAGGCACATACAGACCTCTCGCAGAAACTAATATTGCTGTATGTTGCGATAGTTCGTTCCAAAGTATCCCTGTAATTGCTAGACATTGCATATGCAGATTGAAAGTGTGTCAACTTGCTTTATTTTGTTGGTAATGGCCTCTGAGCTGTGTAGGTGTAAAAAAATGAATTCGTTTTTTTTTTGGAAAATAATATATGTGTTATTAGGCTGATTCATCAACTTTTATAAAGAATTAAACTCGTCAAACGTATTCAGGAAGAGATAATAAATCGATAGCTGAATACGATATACTAATTCCATAAATTGATGATGTAGCACTACGTCTGTTGAAATTTTAGGTTTTTTGGAAGCAAGGGCCAGTTTCTGCAATTAAGGATCTTAGCGCATGCCTTCTGAACCTCTGGCAGCTGAGACATCGAGGTCGTTTTGAGAAATGCGTAGAAAATGCGGTGGCTCCCTAACCACGTAAGGATTCGATATTTATTTTCATATAATAAGCGAAAGCTATTATTATTTGTACAGTCTGCATACTGCTTCATACGCTGGATATTGCACGATTAACGCCAAGACTAGTAGTGACCAGAACATTCGTATTCCTTATGAACTAGTTATCGTTTCTAATTTTGCATTAGCTGATCATAATATTGCCCTACATTGCAAGATGTTAAATTGCAAGCAATATTATATAGACTGAAAGATTGTCGAGCGTTCTGAGGCCTAACGGCCTTAGAGAAATCCTCTTTATCTTTAATGAAGAATAGTGCGAAATTTGATGGTTCTCTGTGATGTGCAATCACGAATGGCAGCGAAGAAAATTCGCGTATGCTTCAAAAGCACTAAGCAGAAACGAAATGCAGCATAGTCGTTCGCGACAACGTTTACTCTTGCACTAATTATATGGCGCCAACACCTACATTCAGTTAATTAATTAATACATATTGATATCTAGTTCAATGTGCGGTGCATTTAATACATGTGGTTATTAGGGTTACAGAACCTTGCAAAACTTTTTTCTGCTTTCCAAAAATTTGCATGCATAAAAACCTGTCTTCCTCAACAATTTAAACTGCGCTGGTGTTTAAATCAAGAGGCTATATTTCCTGTGTGAAACAACACAGTTCTTTACGCAAAGCTGATGAGCTATATATTTTAGCCATGCCAACATGGCGACAAAGGCTCTCTTTCTTTCAAGCTCCCTTTCTTCCTTTCCCTCTTTGTTTCTTTTCTTCCTTTTTTCTTTCTTTTATGCTCTCAAAGAGCCCCTGCCAAAAGCAACTCCAGCAACTGCTCAGCGACCACCGCCGGAAGAGCATAAAAACATTTCTCCGCCAGACATGCAGCAATATCTACAGAGATGCGATGCTCGAAAGCGATCAGGGATTGACAGAGTGGTTCCAAGATCTTTTCATGGAACAAGGTAAGCTTACATTTTTTTGTTGCTTACTAGCCGCGGTGTGCATTAGTTCTGATCAACACCCGTCTTTCAGCTATCTATTAGTTTTGTGTATATATGCACTGTCCCCTTCTTTATTTTCACGATGTTTTAATGTGGTCTTTATGGTCGCCACTCTACTGTTGTAAAAACCCATCCTTCATTGTTTAAAAGAATATCTTGTGTATGTTACCACCGTGTCAGTCCTGGGGAACACCCCCCCCCCCCCCCCACCATTTCAGTTTTACTAACTGTCCCATGGATTTAACCTCAGCTTTGCAGGTGTACCTTCGTATCCTTAAGAACTGTAGTTCTTTCAGAGAAATCTGTGCCGCTGTAAGCGGTGCTATAGAATCGCTCTCTATAGTTGTTGCCTGCATGTTGGCCACAGCGGGAAGATAAGAGGAAATGAAAAATACACATGGGAATGCAAAGAGATGAAAGAGAATTCTATCCGCGGGTACGCTTCGACATTTATTAAGCAAGTAAAAGGAAGGAAGCAGGTACTATTCGTCATGTTGTACAGAAATACGTACCTTATATGATAGAACGCACATTCTGAGCCATAAAAGTGCTCGTTTTGGGAATGCTGGGATTAAATTTTTCTTAACTGGGCTCGGCCGTTTACTGTCAGGAAGCCTTTCACTGGCGTCAAGAAGAAAGATTCAGCGCGTTTTAAGCGCAAATCTGCTCACCCGAATCTCTTGGTGTAAAAATGGCGTGAAGAAAAGCAGTAAAAGCCAAGTATAATTGTGAAACGGCACTCGCGAATGTTTCCGCTAAGCGATTCTTTCGGACTTTCGTGGAGCTGCCAGCTGCATATCTTTTGTCACACTTTTTCAGTGTGCTGCAATATTGCAGGCGAATGTCTTCGCGCGGGCCGCAGGGTTCTTTCCATGTTTTCACAAAAATTAATTTTTTTTTCGCACACGCCAGTGCATATCTCTTTGCGCTGGGAATTTCACTGCTTGCACACGTATGAGAAATTTTGAACACTTTCCCATGCGGTTTTTGATAATGAGCAACATTAAAAACCCGCTCTAAAATTGCTCATTGCGGCTCACAAAAATAACTGCACACTGCTAAAGGAAGAACGGAGAGAAAGAGAGAGCAACGGAAGCAACGTAGTGATTTATGCACAAGATAAGGCCTCTTCCCCACGGGAAAGGGGGGGGGGGGGGGGTATGTGAAGAACTAGTCTGCTGGGAAAGCTACCACCTGGCACCATTGCGTGCGTCAATAAGTACGCCTAGTGTGGAACGCCGTGGACCGCTCACAACTGGTTGAAAGATTCCCCATGTAGCGAGATGTTCACACGCAAGTCCTAGTGCCCTAATCACTTGTGTAAAAAAATCAATATGACTGATTTGTGTGCGGTAAAATACTGCTAATTCATGCTTGCGAGCTCTACTAAGAACTCTTGTGCCAATTTATTGCCAAGTATGCCGCTGCAGACAATTTAGTTGCGCAGTGTCCATGTTGAATTTGGTGCCCAGGACGTAGCGAACCATGTTGCAACTTGCCTTTGGCGCTGCTTGATATCATTCCTAGTGCGCTAGCCTATAGCTTGAGACACGCTTGCACACGAGGAAAATTCTAGTGCGCCATTTAGTGAATTAGAACCCTTGCATTTCCTTGGCTCTTGCACCATATTCTTTCAATTTAAAACGTTGAGACGCTATACGTGTTCAAGTTGGCATAAGCACCTTGTTTGACAAAAGCACGAGCACCTAAAGCTTGCTTAAGTTGACATACAAACACACTTTGACAGGGGTCAGGGCCTGTTATCTAGCAGTCACGAGAATCCAAGCGACTATCAGCGGCCCTTGTAAGATGCGTTATTTATACATCCGAGGCACATTCGACAACGCAAGCTGGCTCTCTTCGGATTTAAAAAGCGTTGCACACTATAGCTTCGCTGTATTACATGCAAGCTGCTCATTGACAGAAAAGCTATAGCCGTCAAATGCTATGAACAGAAAGCATGTTTCTCTGAAAAGAAACAGAAGAAGAAGAAACACTTATCTTGGCTTTTACGTGCATTGAAAAGTCTGCAAAAGGCGCAGTAAGACTCGTTTTTGGACTCAAAACATCTACAGCTAAGAAAACATGAAGCAATTAAGCTGCACTTTCAGGACAGCAACGCTAGACTTGGAATGTGTCTTCCGCGTCTTCGCTTCCTTTCCTTGCGCTAGTGAACATGTCCCATTCTTCATACAAGGACCAAATGGCATGTAACTTCCCACTCCAACTTCTTAGTTCACAAGCGACTTGAGAGAACGATGCCTCACGCGCACTACTCAGAACGTGCGTAAGCAAGTTGCCCCTGGTTTCAAAGTATGAGGTCCTGCGTACCGGCAACTACGCTGCCAGCTCTTGCAAAGGCAAATTGAGTGGGCACTGCGCTTGATTTCGTCCCTGCCTGTATGCCTCTCTCGTTTCGTCGAAAATGAGCTGCATTCAACTCTGCCAGTGCGAAGTGACTGCGAGTTCAACTTCGGTTCCCGGCTCTTTCTCACCTCCCGCATCACGTCTGAGATTTCTTTGGGGTTATTTTGTGCAATGCAATGCGCGGCACGTTCAACGCATCTGCATACATTTGCCGACCTCTACAACATGCCAACAGCTGTGGCATGCTCTCAAAGGACGAAGACAGCAGAACTTTTTGTATACGCGCTTGCTTTATCGTTCGTTCAAAAGCGCAGGCGCTGTTTTGAACCCGCTTCAAGAAAATATTAACACGCACAGGATGACACTATCGTTTCATGTTTGTTTCTTTCCCGTTTCTTAGGCCCTAGGCGAGCTTCTGGGGATGGAGTGAGGACTAGCGAAGAACATCAGAAAAATAGGACAAAAAGTGTCGCCACTGTTAGTATCACAAACAGAGAAAAAAAATTATATATTGATGCGTGCCAGCACACGTCTGCACTTTCGTCTGCGAAGCTCGAAGAGCA
The DNA here is from genome assembly GCA_030143305.2 of Amblyomma americanum. NCBI lineage: Eukaryota > Metazoa > Arthropoda > Arachnida > Ixodida > Ixodidae > Amblyomma > Amblyomma americanum. Next base: position 140,763 of record JARKHS020001703.1, read on the forward strand.
ATGCATGACCAGGTGCGTTAGCAGTCAGAATCCGCGATGCCGCTGTTTTCAAAGTTGGATGTGGCCCGTCTGTACACCGCTGCTCTGAATTCCCTTCAAGTAATGCTTCACAAAGAACCGTGCACTCTTTGAATCCGCAACTGCGTCAGAATTCTCTTTTTTTTTTGCGATACGCTGCCGTGGCTTTCTGCGTGTCAGCTAACAGGGTAGTTCGTTTCGTTTCTTTATTCAGAAGTTCCGTCCTCAGTTCGTGCTTTCAACAGCTACATATTGCGTACACGAGGTAGTAGAACCTGGCTGTTCTTCCAAGACAGAACCCGAATCTGCGAGTATTAAGCAAAATTTGTATATCTCTGCTTTGATGGGGCCAAAAGGGCAGCCTACTGTAGTCGCAAGGCTGAGAAGCTTTGTCACGTGCTTTTTTGTTTGTACAGTTGGCTTTTGTGGACTGGCCGGATTCCCGGAGTTCTACAAGCCTGAGTGGATTCGAGCCATTCGTAGCTGGCAAAGGGAAGATGGATGCTACACCGACGGCTTGGAAGTTGTCGACGACCCCCTAACAAGTAAGGACGCAAGTGCTACCCGTCTGATGCTTCAGTTTCTCCAAAAATCCTCTTTTTGATTTGGATAAGAGATCATGCATTCTGAAACCTATTGCTTAATAAAAAGCGCCTTAAATTAGCTCTTGCCACAAGTCAACCCTTTCCTGTGTCGCAATTCCCCGTGATTTTCTAGAGGCGTTGAAAGGACTCTGAAACAAATGTTGCGGTCATACTCTAATGCAGGGAAGCTGTAACGGAGGTCAGTTTGAATGTTGTCAAATAGGGGAAACCTGAGTGATTAAAGGGCAGTGATCGTGTAGAGGTAGAGCATTCGCCTTGCGTGCAAGAGGACCGCAGTTCGATTACCGGTTTTTCTCAATTAGAATTGCGCGACAAAAAAAAAGATCCGCGTTTTGATGGAATTGCAAAAACAGGCTTGGGCTGCGGTCTGATCTCGGTGACCACAGCCGACAATGCACTCACTCATCAGATGAGGATTTGGTCGCCGTGGTGTAGTAACTGGCCAGCACTCCCTCTATGAGTGCGCCAGTTAAGCCCCGGCCATTAGTCTGCAGGTGCTGTGGAGAGACAGACCAAGGCGGTGGTCAGTCTTCTGACGCAGCGAAGGATGCTAATAGTCTCTGGCTCCGGACAGGCTGCCACAGGAAACTGAAGCTGGTAACGTTTAATACTAGAACCTTATCCAGTGAGGCTAGTCTAGCAGTGTTGTTTGAGGAACTAGCGGGCATTAAATGGGATGAAACTGGGCTTAGTGAGTGACTCCTGGTCCACAAGGATATAGCTGGCAACATATACCGGGTGTCCCAGCTAACTAGAGCCAAGGGTTAAAAAATCACTTATTATAGGCAGGCGAGTGAAACCAGTTGCATATCGGTGGCAGCTATCTTGCGCACCAGAAGCAATTTTTTGTTTCGCAAATAATACATAATTTAATTAAGTTTAATTATCTAAATTAATAAATATTGACTTTAGATGACAAATTGCATTTGAAGAATTGTCGAGCACCTTCCGAAACCCCCATTCCACTATTTACGATAAGGAAATCCTCGCGTGCGTCTTTTTTTCCCAGCTCCAAAGAAAGCCTGCGAAATACAAAAGAAAACATGTGACTAACGCACTTGCGCGCCCCGATCGTGCTGCTCTCAAGCGTGGTTTGAGCAAACGAAATCGCCTGCAGCCTTTACTCGACGGCCCCGAAGCAGCGCTAGGCCGATATGTTGGCGGCGGCAACTCACACCATCATGTGTGCCACTGGTTGACTCAGACAAGAGAAAACACAGTGTACAGTACTGAATGGCGACTTAAATGCGAAGGCAGGCAAGAAGCAGGCTGGAGACCAGGCAGTGCGCGACTATGGCATAGGATCTAGGAACAGCAAGAAGAGTTATTTGTAGAGTTCGCAGAACAAAATAATTTACGGATCACAAATACCTTCTCTCGCAAATGGGCGAACCGGAAGTGAAAGTGGAAAAGCCCGAATGGGGAGCCTAAAAATGAAATAGTCTTCATATTGTGCACTCACCCTGGTATTGTGCGGGAGTGGAGGTGCTTGGAAACCGTACGATGTAGTGACCAAAGGATGGTGAGGTGTCCAGTCAGCCTAGACTTGAACACGGAACGGAAGCAGCTAGTAGAAAAGAAGCTCATCAATGAGTTAGCAGTGAGAAGGAAAGTAGACGAATTCAGGACCTGGTTGAAGAACAGATGTTTCGCTCCAATCAAGGACGGCGACCTTAATACCAGTAAGCTCTCTCTCAGGGAACGAAAGATCTGATTAAGAAACGTCAAGGCATGAAATCTTCTGTGACAACAGGCAGAACAGAACTTAGTTGCAACAGGACATAAAACTGAGCGAGTTTGTTAACGCACAGTTCACTGTGGAAAAAATAAAACTCTAGGAAACAACGACATTCAAATCAAATCAAATCAAATCGTTTATTTCGTATTTACAGTACATGGTTTTGGGGTATATACATCAGGAGGCCCAAAAGTCGAGACTGCAAATAGGGCCTCCTATGGCTACATGAACAGAATACATAAACCGGCGCATGCACAACAATTCGAGGTAAAAAAAAAAAAGAAAGGAAGGCAAATAAAGCGACAAAAAGGAAAGAAGTGTACAGCAAATGAATGTTACGTAGTGATTGCAAACACAAAAACGTTATTAAACATCTAAGGATTCAAACAAGTGGTGTTTTAACATTTTTTTGAATTTGTACAATGACATTGGGGTTTTCAGTGAAGGGGGCAAATTATTCCAAGTGGAGATGGTAAAGAACATTAATGGGACACAGAGCTTAATCGGATCTGAAGACTTTTATGGAGGTTTGCATGCATGCACAAAAAACCAACTACAACCAAGAACAATCACGTGCCGCGTGCCAGACTTCCGGCGGGAAAATAGCATTCAATTTTCATTGGATCATCGAAAGAATCTATCTCCCTTCCAGAAAGCCTAACCGACGGTTCGCGAACACAAGATTTCCCGGTTTCTATATATGAAAGGCTACTACTATCTCCCGCATCACTCGACCCCGGTGACGGAACAAAACACTCGTTTTCGAGAACAGCGGACAGTACCCATCCTTGCGCTTGCTGCAGCTGCGACAATGGAGCACCAAATTGCTCCAAGTGTGACCGTTATCAAGGCAGTTCGCATGCTCCATAAGCCGCACATTCAAACAACGTCCACATTGAACAAAGTTCACCGTACCACATCAGAAGGGAACTTTGAAGACCGTTCCGACCTTGCAGGCAACGAACGGTGATACATGCCTAACACCACATCCTCATTTTTCTTTGGTTGTGCCACGCTACGACTTTCATTCAAAGGGCATAACCTTGATAGTTTTTCGAGGCTGAAAACATGACCCGAGCGCCATATCTTCCAGCAAGTTTCTTAATCTCCTGCGATCGCCGACGAAGTTACGGTATCGCGACGGGACCGCACCGTTAGTTCTTCCCGCTTTTGTCTTTGCACTTAACCTACCGAACAGCCATCTCACTTGCTAAGTTCATCACGTAACATGAGCACCACCTTTGTTTTAGTCTACCACCTGATAAACAATGCTTTCTTTAATGATCAAAGATCGCTGTATAAAAGTCTTTCCACCAAGATCTGTAGAGACTGTGCAAGAAAAACATGCTACCTACGCAATGCCTCATGACCTGGAGCGCACTGGAATCTTAAACAACGCTAACATTATAACAGCACATAAAAAGGGGGACGTAAAGGACTTTAAAAAATTACAGACCGATTAGTTTACTGTCCGTTTCCTACACTGCATTTACAAAGGTAATCGCTAATAGAATAAGGACACCCTTAGACTTCAATCAACCAAAGCATCAGGCAGGTATTCGTAAAAAGTACCCGACAATAGACCATAATCGCACTATCAATAACGTGACATATAAATATGCAGAATATAAACAACTCTTATATATAGCCTTCATGGATTACGCGAAAGCGTTTGGCTCAGTGGAAACCTCAGCAGTCATGCAGGCATTCGGAACCATCGTGTAGAAGAGCCATACGTAAAAATATTTGAAGATATCTACAACGACTGCACAGCTACCATAGCCCTACATAAAGACAGCACTAAAATTCCAATAAGGAAAGGTGTTAGGCACGGGGACGCGATTTTTCTACTGCTATTCACCGCTTGCTTAAAGGGGGTATTCCGAGGCCTGGATTGGGAACAGTTGGGGATAAGAGTTAATGGGGAATACCTTCGTAATCTGCGATTCTTGATGACTTCGGCTTGCTAAGCAACTCAGGGGACAAGTCACAAAGCATGATCAGTGACCCACACAGGCAAAGTAGAACGGTTTGTCTAAAAATTGATGGGCAGAAAACTAAAGTAGTGTTCAACAGCCTCGGAAGTGACAGTAGTTTACGATAAGTAGCGAGGTGTTGGAAGTGGCAAACAAATACATCTACTTACGGCAGGTAGTGACCAGAAATCCGGGCCACGAGAGTGAAACAACTAGAAGAATAAGATTGAGTTGTAGCGCATTTAGCAGGTATTCTAAAATTATGAATAGCGGTCTACAGGTATCTCTCAAATGAAAAGAATATAACTGCTGTACCTTACCGGTAGTTACCTATCGGGCACAAACGTGGATGCTAACGGAAAGGGTTCAACCTAAAGTGAGGACAGCGCAGAGTGGTATGGAAGAGAAAATGATAGATGTAACGTTAAGAGGCAGGAAGAGAGCAAAGAAGGACAGGAAAAAATCCAGAGTTCATTAAATCCTAGTCGAAATAAAGAAAAGGTAATGGGCATGGACAGGGCATGTAATGCGAAGGCAAGATGACCGCTGGTTCTTAAGGGAAACGGACTAAATACCAAGGGAAAGAAAGCTTAGCAGGGTGTGGTAGAAAGTGAGTTGGGTGGATGAGATTAGAAAGTTTACGAGGACAAGGTGGTCTCTGCAGGCACAGGGTCGGGTTAATGGAAGAGGTATGGGAGAGGCCTTTGCCCTGCTGTGGGCGCTGTAAGGCTGATGGTGGTGGTGGTGGTGATGACGATGATGGTGAGTTATATAAATTCAATGATGTTTTGTAAATTTCGTTGCTCAACCGATTAGGATAACGCGAGTTTCTAGCATTCCTTATCCACATCACTTGGGCAAGGTATGTCATTAGGCTCTCTGATCGATATTATCTCTAATCCTTGCAATCTTTCAAACTAGCCAAGCCTTAGAGTTACTTCTAATACTAGCTCTCTTATTGTTTTCCTCTCAATCTCAAAACTGCGTGTATAGCTTGTAGCCAACACGCCAGTTCAAGCGGATCGCAGAATGTGACCGCGAGAAAGAAAAAAGCTCGCGTAAGAGCCTGGTTCGTTCCCGTACCTGAAACGTGTCACTGCGAGTTTCTGTGCAGCATTGAAACACCCTTAATGATTTGTGGACTGCAAAGGTGGCTTACTTGCAAAACCGGATGAATCAATACATTTTCCAGTCGTTGTGGAGCTGACAACTGCGATAACGTGTTAATCAGTGTACGGCTGAAACCGCATCTTTGCATTGGGTAACTGCGCGTGACGTTATATAGGGCATATGGGCAGAGGTAAAATTCCTGTCAGAATCCAACGGAAAAGTGGTAGGAGCCGCGAAATTATGGTCTTCCTTTCTCGGAGGGCTTAGACACAACGGCGGTCAGCGGGAGCAGCTTCGCCGATGGGCTTGTTCAGTGTTCATGCACACCCGACCTAAAGTCGAAGACGCTGGCGTGAGATAATTACGGTATTTTAATGGGTAGAGCACAGACCCGGCCGCGGGGGCGTACAAAGGTAGAAGAAAAACCGTGACTTGGAAGACGCGTAAATTTTCATTGCTTGTAGCTTCGTTTATACGGGGGCACAGGAGAAATAGTTCAAAGCTAATGTGAATTAATGAATGATCTCCAATCAGCTCGTTCCGAAAGAAGCCGTTTCGGGGACTCTTTAATGTAACTCTCTTTAGGTTACTTAACGTCACACAGCTGGATTAGTCAATTTTAACGTGCAGAGGGACAGTATAAGCTTGTTCTTGAGTGGACTGGTGAAAATGATGGGGGGGGGGGATGAAAATCTAGTTTAAGTGTTCTGAAAAACTAAATTGTCACTCTACTGAGCCTCGAGCACACTGACAATACCGAGAAGAGGAAAAAAACCTGAGTAACAAGCCAACATTTTGAGGAAATGTGCTTCAAGTCTTCTTAATGGCTGCAAAAAAAAGCCCTTTATACGCAATCGGCAGCAGAAGTTTGAGGGAAGCTTGTGTCGAGAACAAATTTATTGGAGCGTTGGCTCGCTACCCAGTCGCCTGGTACCGTTACCAGCAGGTAAAACATGCACGTCCCCTCCCACTTGCGTTTCAGGCGACCCGCTAGTGTGAAGGCGTCGAACATTTTTTTCCCGCCCACTCGCATGCCGTAAGCTTCTGCTGCTGTCTATATGCATACACGTGACAAGTGTGGTGAAATATGTGCTGTGCTCGTTTCGCTTGCAGCTTTCAAGAGGAAGCCCGTGCGGACAAAACGAGCGGAAATTCGACTGGAAGGTTAGAGCAGAGCCCCACCATTCTGTGTTGCTTTGCTTTGCATATCTTGCAGCTATAAAGAGAAAAACGCGAAGGAATATGTGTGGCCATGAACTTAAGAAGTGATCATTGTAGCTGCTTCTTAAAGTCCCAAAGGACAGCGTAGTTGTCGCATTGTGACAGCATTTCCGAGCTAAATCGAAACCTAATCGCTTGACTGATCGCTTGACTTAAAACAACCCTCAGGGTGTTCGCACAAGATGTCCGCTACTTTACTTGCGGTGTTCTCAGTTTTGTCCACTATGAAAGTAAGCTTCCCAGAAGGCTTATTTTCGGCCAGAAATCCGGTGTAATGCGTTTTTTGACAAGTTTGCTCGGGGTGCCAGAATAGGTAAAAACCGAAGGGCCCTATATTTAGAACACAGGATTAGCTTAATGTTTATTTTGAATGTTTAGCGAAGCTTTATAATGCAACATATATCACTTTTTTTTTAATTTTAACATTAGCACAACGTTCCAACATAACATGTAAAGTTACTGCCACTTGTACAGCAATTTCATAACATTATTAATCATCCATGCTATCTGGGACATTGTCTTCGAGCATGCGCTTCTTTTTGATGGTCTATGTAGTAGCTTCCACTGTAGAAGACTGACTCTCATTATGTTATCTGCAGGAACAGAAAAGAAAAACAAAATATCAGCAAAGAAACATGAAAAATAAGTTTCATTAATCAAGCATTTTACATTTCGTTCACATGTTGAACATCAGTGAAAACGAGGGCAACCACAAAGAGCTAAAGAAGGCGAAATAAAATGTAAAATAGTTTTTCATCATGTGTAATGATTTAAATCAAGCATCTGAACAATGTAGCTCGTTCCATTTGTTTTTAGATCTAGAACCGTGGACCGGCAGTCACTGGGCCACGTTAAGTATGCCGTCCTGAAGCAATGCACGTGGGCTTTCATCGCACTCAACCATTTTCAGTGAAAGAATGTGCTCCGCACAAATGCAGTTGCTAGGCTTGTTGCTAGGCTAAATTGTTTTAAGAGCTAGCAGTTAAGAGTTGTAAGATAAAACTGCTTTTTTATCATTTTTTCATGAATACATGTGTCACATAGTTTACACACGTTCAAAATCAGTATTTGTTCTTTTACAGATCGCTGCCGGCCTCACAAGACAGTGTTGGGGGCCATAGCAATGTCAACGGGACTTAAGTATTTGATTAATACCAGCAATCTCACAATAGGTGCAGGAAATAGTTAAACATGTCCAGAGTGAACAAATTTGGGCGAGAGGCTACAGTTATCTCATTGGAATATCAGCCCGGTACTATCTTACGACGCTCATTAGTACTTTGTGATACCATCTACGAAAATTGCGTACTAGTTTGCAACGCAAGACAACCTGGCCATCCCTGGTGAATTTGGTCATTGCAGACTACGTTATTCAGCAAACACTTGTGCGGGAGAGTGCACCATGTGGTGGAGAGGTTTCGCACAATAAAATGTTTTCCACGATCAACAAGAGAGTATGCGTGTCTGTGTTGACTATATTAAAGCATGGCCCGTCTTCCACGACGTCTCAAGTGAGCACACACTGCAATTCACCGGTGACGCTTTGTACACAGTGTGCGCCAATTCTTGCGGTGAGAATCTGCCGCACGATGCTATTCACTACAGTCTGTCGAGTACGCGCTCTAAATATCCACCTGCTGCGGGGGAGCACATGCTGCCAATTGTTCAGATTTGCGACATTGTAATTTTGAAATTTTAATTAATACGGCTTCCACTGAAAAGCGCGTCCCTCAAGTGCAGGATGGTAAGCTTCCTTTCCCTCCATTCCGTTCGGCGCATCGCCCACACTATGAACTGACAGGTAAAAGTTTCCTCGGGGGAGATATGTCCAAGGTGCGGGGGGGTCGCAAGACGTGACCAGCGCCACCTTGGCTCGATGCGTTGGTGCATGCGCCAACGGCGGTCATCGACGCTGTGTGAAATGGTCGGCCGATCGCATTGGGCATCGGTGCATAACGGTCATGAGCAAAGCCAGCGGAGTTGCTCGCTCTTTCCGTCTGCAAGAAAATAAAAAAGAGTTATCGCACACATGCACATACATGACAGCATGTTGAGTATAAAAAAGAAATCGCTCAAGATTATCGGCAAAGAAACAGCACAGGAACAAGCGCTTATTTTGTGGGCTCCGTACGGTAGGACTCCGGATAATTTCGACCATCTGGAGTTCTTTAACGTGCACCGGCACCACACAGTACACGGGCCTCTAGCATTTCGCCTTCATCAGAATGCAAAAATGATGCTCGACAGAATCAACCGTGTGTCGGCCTCAGCGGTTTCGAGCAAACATGTTGTTTCAGATCACGCACTCTTCGAAGTGTGATTGTAACCTCCGCAGTTTTATGGACGACGTAATGGTAAGTGTAAACTCTACACACAGCGTCGAATGCACCGCTTCAGCGAACAGAGCAGGCGTCATAATAAAAGTGTACGTGTTGCTCTGGGTACATACATAGCGCCTTTCTCCATCGTTCTACGTCCAAAAAATGCTCTTGAAATGAGATCTTTTAATTCTAGGGCATCAGAAAATAAAAGAGCCCATCTCATCGCCGACAATGAAGTCTGTCGTGTAAGAGTGAACCAACGATGCCAGATAGAGCGAGCCCGTCAATATAAACGGCAACAGTTTGCCTGAAAGAGCCCTGAACCATCTCGTCACCGATCAAGGAAAGGACCTTGGAAGGCGTCGTCATAAAAAATTCGTTTCTAAACACCCAACAGGAACTGAGAAGTTAAATGCATAATACTTGTAGCGAATTTCAGTCGGAGATCCGGAGCACGTTTCCTTGCTCCACGAATCAGAAACCGTGTTTCATTTGGCAATTCACTCTCAGGTCCTGTATTCCAATTGTATGTGCCCTTGTGATAATTCTAATATCAGAATTAATGCCCTATTTGCTTATCGAGAAATGATTGGAAAATAGTCCAATGAGAAATGTATCAAATATAAAATCTCATAAACTATTCCCATTTGCTGCATTTCTTATTAGACTAATCACCAATTAGCAGTAAATCAGCAAATAGGTTTGAAGTATTTGAATGCAATAAAATGTTAGATTTCCTTAAGTTGTGTAGCATTTGCAGTGCTATTACCATGACAAAGGTGTCCATTTGAAGCACGCGAACACTAACGTCCTCTGGGAACACTTCGACATAATAAGAAAAACATACAGACTACAGGTCCTCTACACTTACTGCGAATAAATAGGCACCCTTCAGCTGGGCTTTTATAGCCCTGTCAGAAGCTCTGCCATTTATACTGGTGGTGAGTTTTGCATCAGTGAGGCAGCTATGCAAATAACGATTTACCAGATATTCATTGTGGGTTGTGTAAAACGTAGCACGCATTCATGTAATGTTTTGTTAGTTTAAGAACCGCAATATTTGCTGACGCGCTTAGATTTTAAGGCTGTTCTTGTTTCATATTGTTCATGTTGCTCTCCCTTAATTAGACTAATACATACTCGTATCAGACTAATACGATACCTATACTAGCAAATACAAGAATATATTAGACCAACACGATTTTGTATTAGAATTTACGCTTGGGTGTGGAGCAATCGCACGCCACCCTGCATCACCCCACCCTACCTCGCGTTGCACGGAGCGTGGCTTGTTTTTCTATAGTCTACTTCAAATTCTTAACACCTTGGAGAATTTTCTGCTCCTCGCCGGATTGGAAGCGACACTTCGGATCGTCGACTGGAATCGGCCATTAGCTTTCGCCACTTCTATTCCGGTGGCTCACATCCCCCACGTGTTAAGTAAGCACCACACAGTGCCGAGCTGCAGCTCCAACCCACCGATCTGAGCCAGCGACCTGAGCCTGGGACGCGAAATAAAGCTATCTCTTCTCCGCTCTCCTTCGACTTGCACCTTCGGGAGCATCACCTCTCGTTCCAGAGCAGCGCTACTATCCGGACCGGCGGCGCCAAGAAGTGCGGGTGTTGAGATCCTATTCTTCGCGTTGCGCGCAAGACTGGCCGCAGAACTCCGTCATTTCTGCACAATAGGGAAGCCGCAACAAAGACGGGAGAGCGTACTTTTTGGATGCGTTTGCGAGCGCTACGCACTGCTTGGGATCATGTAATTTGGCTGCGAGTTTTAAGCGTGCGGCTTCAACGAAGCTTAAGAGGGACAGGGTAGCCGGTTTCTGGTTTGTACTGGTTTCTGCACTGTGTCGCAGTTCAAGCAATGGTACGGTTGGGGTTTACATACAGATGCAGTATAGCGGCAATCAAACCCCACCACTTTCGCAACATCTTATGTTTTATACTGGGTGCTACATACACCATAGGATCGCGATGCATGCCTTGTACTACACAGGCAAGCTGTGTAGAAAATAAGATATCTAAACAATACCTAGAAAATACAACTCGAGTGCAAAATTCATGCACTGCCTTCTTTCTTTCAAAGGTAAATTCTACATTGCGGTTTAACCACGTTAACTATGTTCTCGCACAGCGGGTCTCACCCCGTCACTGCTGTGTAAAAAATAAGATATCTAAGCAATACCTAGAAAATACAACTCGAGTGCAAAATTCATGCACTGTCTTCTTTCTTTGAAATGTAAATTGTACATTGCGGTTTAACCATGTTAACCATGTTCTCAGACGGCGAGCCTCACCCCGTCACTGCTTCGCATCATTACACTGCTGAAGCAATATTTGGTTTTGGTTTATGTGCGTTTAACGTCCCAAAGCAGCTCAGGATATATGAGGGACGCCGTAGTGGAGGACTCCTGGAATTTCGACCACCTGGGGTTCTTTAACGTGCACCGACATCGCACAGCACACGGGCCTCCAGAATTTCGCCTTCATCGAAATGCGAACGCCGCGGCCGGGCTCGAAGCCGTGTCTTTCGGGTCAGCAGACGAGCACCATGCATAACCCCTGAGCCACCGCGGCGGCTAAAGCAATGTTTGAATGCGCGCATAGGATCTTTGGCCCAAATGCGGAAGCGTGCGCGTCGAGGCTCACCCTTTATCTTTGAGACGCTATAATTAGCGATGCTCTCACCAGTTGTGAGGATGAATGAAAAATTTTTCAGTCAATGAATTTTGATAACGAGCTCCGAGGGACCACCGTCCCGTGTCCTCGCTGTTGCTGCGCTCAGTCATTCAGTTCCAGCAAGTAGAACACGAAGTACGGTAAAATGACTCAGTGTCGACAGCACTTTCAATCCCTCCGAGCCTTGCCAGGCTTTTCCGCACAAACAAGCACGCGGACGCGCTTTGACACCAAACGATCCCGCAACCCCTGCAGTACAGCCGCCGCAGCTTGGCGACTTGACAAGCCTATATCACATGGCGCCGTCTGTCCGCGTTGAAAACAAGAACAGGGAGCGGCAGACATTGTCTGGTCGCGCCGCCTGGCGGAGTATCAACACCTAAATATATTCTTACACTGTGCCACCTCCGCTAACCTCATCCTCCAGAAAAATTCCATCGCCTGTGTGAAGGCTCGGGTTATGGTAGAAGCGTTCGTTAGAGTACAGATACCAAAGTATAATCCCCCAGTGTAAGTCCAACCGCTATCGCAGCTTTCTGAATCAGGTTTCATGATCTTCTTGTCATTTTTTTTTGTCTGTATACCCATCAGCACTACGAAGGGCTAGCGTGGAGTGAAATGGAATGAGGTGACGGTGGCTAAGCCTTTTGTAACGAGTATCCATGCCCTCGCTGCTGTTCCGCTCAATCATCCAAGCGGTCCGAAATGGCGTGGTCAAAAACTAACAAAAACAGAGCAAAAGAGCGCAAGCAAATTGCTGCGCTGGACAAAAAACTATGGCAGAATCAATTAAGCGGTGCGATGTGCGTCAGTGCTGGGACTTATCCAACCCCTTACCCTTGATGGCACCTAGCCGCAGGCCAAATTTAGCGGGAATGATTGAGCACAGATTTAGCAGCTGGCTTAGCACGAGTCGCAAAGTTATCTGCTGAAATGTTCCCGCTAAGCGTTGTCTACCTTTTACCTGCCCTTCTGTGTTAGCCGAAGTGACAGCTCTGGTTAAGCTACTCGACAACTGCGAAGTGGGTCGAGCACATACCGTCTGCCGGGTAAGGTGAAATCTGCTTCAAGTGTAGATTCAAAGTACTGCCCAAAACTGCTTGCTCTTCTCGCTAGGCAGTGTGTTATGGCGCTGCAATCGGCACCGCAAACTTCAGCGCTAGTTCCCCATAGTGTGCACAATGTCACAACGGTAACTTTTTGAGTGCGCCCACTCTGTACAATATTTGATTCCCATAAATTCATTTACAGACTTCCGACAAATGGACGTCCGACAAATGAACCGCCAGCGCAGCGCGGTGGCCGAACACTGCGAGGAATGTGACCACCGAATTGACTTTGACGGCACTATTCTACTGGAGACCGAAGCTAATCAGCGCAGGAGGCTTCTGCTGGAGTCGTGGCACATACAACAGACACGAAGGAATGTTAATCGCTCCCTGAGGACACTTCCTTCGTCTTACATCCATGGTTTGCGGCCATTGACCCGGAGGTATTCAACACGAGGGCTTAAAAAGCCAAGCTGCGCCTCGCCCGTTGTCACACCTTGAAGAAGGGACCGAGCCGGTCCCGAAACGTCGTGTTTTTCAAAAATTAACGTGGTTGGCGTCAGTCATCCTTCTACTATATTAATTTTCCCAACCAGACAGACTTCTGTCAAATGTTTTCTTTTGAATTTACAGACTTTTTTTCTCGACAAAAAAAATGTGCTGACGCAGCTTTTAAAAGCATACATGTCTTAAAGCTTTCTTCCTGTCAATGACTGCGCAGACGCAAAGCGCACCGTATACGCGCACAGCTTCCACCAGATCACATCTACGTCCCTTCGTGGCATCCACCGCTCTTGTGTGCCTTCCCATGGTGTCTCTGTGGTGTCATCCTCACTTGTGTGCACACGGTCATGCGCAACCGTGATAAGGCGGCGCACGTTGGAATTTGATCACCGCATCCCGGTATGTAAGGAAGCGGGAAATAAAGACAGGGGTTATTTGCCCCTCATCTGTCAACTGTCTTGTCTGTGTCTGCTCCTGAGTCGCGCTGTTCCCTTGACGCGACATGGTGTGAGAAGTGGGATACAGTTCGTAGGGGCGGCGCCGTGACTCTCGGCTGACACCAGATTGTGCATTGGACACCTCCGACACCTCCACGTCAACACCCGGCAGTGCGGCTGCCGCGCTGGCAATTCCTCCGCCGGGAAACTTCAACTTTGACCGGACATCGGAGTGGCAAGAATGGATTCAGGAGTTCGACGACTTCTTTCACTCCCTCCTTTATCCCTTCCCTTATGGCGCAGTTCAGGTGTCCAACGATATATGAAACAGATACTGCGCCATTTTCGTTCCCCCAAAAACCAATTATTACTATTATTATTAGTTCGACGACTACCGATACGCCACAGGTCTGAACGAACGCCAGAAGTCCAAGTCCGGATACGTCTGTATACAGCATGGGCAGGCAAGCCAGGAAAAAATTTCAAACTTTTGGTCTCTCGGAAGAAGAATCGAAAAGCTACGAGACTGTCTGCAAAATGTTTTCTGCTCACTTCGTGGCAACAAAGAACGTTGTTGTACGAAAGCGCCTGTTTCCACCGCAGGCAACAGGAGGCCGGGGAGTCAGTGGACCAGTTCGTAACCGCTCTACATGTACTGGCTGACCGCTGCGATTTCGGCACCCTCCGGACTCGTCTGGTACGGGACAGGTTCATCGTCGGAATTACAGGTGCCGCACTGTCAGAGTCGCTTTAGATGGATTCCAGTGTCACCTTGGACACAGCTCTTGCAAAGGCTCGCCTCAAGGAGACGGTTCAGCGAGAACTACGCCCCAGCGAGGTGAAGTCCGAAGTTTGGGCTGTAGCTGGAAAGACGACGACGGGGGCCTCGACTTACCGCAACAGCGACGTTCGCCAACCTACGGGATGCCCAGTGCAGAAGAGTCAGGAAAACTTGCAGCGATGCCGGTTTTGCGGACGCTCGTACCATCCTAGGTTCAAGTGCCCTGCTCGGGCGGTGCGGTGTAACAGCTGTAGAGCCAACGGACACTTCGCAGTGGTCTGCATGAGGAACCCTTCCAACCATGATGTAGGCGTTTCCGCTCTACAGTCAGAGCCAGAAAGCTACTTTGTAGGAATGCTTAGTGGTTCAAAGGCTAAGTTTGTTCAGGTAACTACAAACGGGGTGCCGGTTTGTGCTAAGATCGATTCCGGAGCGGAAGTCTCGGTCGTTCCGCTCGAATTCCCCGGAGTGCCTTCGTGGTTACAGCCGTCACGCGCAGTATTAACGGGGGCAGGAGGTCAACGACACTCCTTGAAGGGGACCTTTGAGGCAGAAGTTTGGAAACAGCAAGTCGCACAACAGACAGATGTGGTAGAGTCTGTGCATACTGTTCTCTTGGGGTTACCAGCCATTGAGGCCCTTGGTGTGGTGAAGTTTGTCGATGTCCAGTCGGATAAATAATTTGAAACCACGTACCCCACATTGTTCTCGGGTCTTGGCACAATGTCCGGTGAATACACCATTCGGCTGAAGGAGGGTACTTCACCTTTCGCCATAAGCACACCTCGTCGTGTTCCAATTCCATTAAGAGAAGCCGTGAAAGCCGAACTACTCAAAATGGAGCGAGAAGGAGTAATTAGAAAAGTTGATGAGCCAACCGAGTGGTGTGCGGGCATCGTACCAGTGCTCAAGCCGTCAGGCACAGTGCGTATCTGCGCAGATTTAACCCAGCTAAACAAGAGTGTGTTGCGGGAACATTTCGTGTTGCGGAAAGTTGATGTGTTGGGCGTTCTTGAGGGAGCATCATATTTTTCGAAACTGTACGCTAACTCGGCCTCTACTGTTTTTGCCGGTTACCATCTGGAATAGCTTCTGCTCCGGAATATTTTCAGAAGCGCAAGGGCGAAATCTTGGATGGTCTGCCGGGAGTAGTAAACCTCATCGATGACATATTGAATTTTGGTTCATCAAAGACCGAACACGATGAAAGGTTGCCTGCAGTCCTAAGGAAGCTTGTTACAGCCGGCGTCACACTCAATCAGGCTAAATGCTCTTTTGGCGTTCGCGAGTTAGTGTTTTTGGGCTACGTTGTTGATTCAACTGGCATCAAACCGGACCCTGCGAAAGTACAATCAATCAAAGCAATGGATGCGCCGTCAGCGGTACCGGACGTGCGCAGGTTTCTGGGCATGGTCAGTTATTTGGGAAGGTTTGTTCCAAACCTAGCCGAACTATCTGCGCCGCTTCGTGAACTGCTCGTGAAGTGAAAAGAGTGGCATTGGGGCCAACCGCAGGAGAGAGCGTTTGCTGCTCTGAAACAGCTGGTGTCGTCAGCAAAGTGTGTTGCAAAGTTAGATCCTACGCTTCCCACAGTCTTATCGGCTGACTCATCTCCGTTCGTCATCGGAGCAGTGCTTCTTCAAGAGCAGGCAGATGGACAGAAACGGCCTGTTGCTTTTATCTTCCATGCCTTGACGCCAACTGAGCAGAGGTACGCGAAAATTGATAAAGAAGCGCTCGCTCTCATCTGGGCGGCCGAACCCCTAGAATGTTACTTAAGAGGGCTTGACTTCCAGTTTGAAACTGATCACCGGCTCTCCTAGGAAAATCGCCAATGCGGAACTTGCGCTGAAGTTTGCGGTGCCGATTGTAGCGCTATAGCACACTGCCTAGCGAGAAGAGCAAGCAGTTTTGGGTAGTACTATTAGTACTTTCCCGCGCCACCTTCAGGCGCTTATTGGCGTGAGCCTGCGCGCTCTGTCGAAGGCGCACGTGCCGTGCGTCAGCTATCTGGGCTACGCCGAGAGAAGCTAGGCAATGAATGCTGTCAGCCAAACGCTATCTAATCGCGCAGAATGTGTTCTCGCATTCGCAGCGGCCCAAGCGGCTGACAAAAGCAGTTTTGAGTCACCGAATGGAACAATTGCAGTTCCACCTTGGCAGCGCAGGTTCCCCCATCGACGTGTTACCGCCAAGAATCCAAAGGTTTCGTATGAGGCTTATGAGGTTTTCCTTCACCATTGTCTGTCCTGGAAAACATTGTCACTGCTGATGCCCTTTCGCGGGCTCCTTGTAAAGAAGTCAGTCCGGTGTGGGGCCAGTTGTCGCCTGATGAGGTTTCAAGTTTCGTTCAAGGCTCCGTCAGCGAAGTTACGTCATCATCCCCTCTACATAAGGTGCGGCTGGCGACACAAAGTGATGCTACTTGCCAAAAGCTACTGTTCTATTGCCGGAATGGTTGGCCGCGTTTCGCAGATGTCAACAGTTGGTTGAGGCCTTTTTGGCCGCACCGAGCGCACCTTATAGAATGTGACGGGGTGCTTATGTATGATCACCGCCCAGTCATCCCTCAAGGGATGAGAGCTGAAGTCCTGGCAGCGTTGCATAAAGGCCATCAAGGGATCGTAAGATGTCGCGCTCGAGCTCGCGAATCTGTCTGCCTAAACCAACCTCAGAGTTGGTTTAGGCAGTGAACAGCTGCTTAGAGTGCGCCAGACTAATAGTACAAAGGCCAGAACCAATCATGCCGTAGAAGTCGACTTCCTTTCCCGGGCAGAAACTAGGAGCGGGTCTGTTTTATTTCAACCAGAGGCATTATCTTGCGGTTGTGGACTACTTTTCGCGCTTTTCGGAGGCTGCTTTGTTAAAGTCGTCCAATTCCACTGCTGTTATAATACAGCTGAAAAGCTTTTTTTGCCAGGCATGGCATACCGCAAACATTGGTGACTGATAACGGCAGCCAGTTTTCGTCACAAGAATTCAAGGAATTTGCAAAAGCGTTCGGGTTCACACATGTTACGTCAAGCCCCAGGTATTCGCAATCTAACGGTGCAGCGGAGCGCACAGTTCCAGCCATCAAAAGATTGCTAGAAAAGTCACCAGGACCATACTTGGCGCTGTTGGCATACAGGAGCACTCCAGGTCCTGTGGGCAAAAGCCCTGCCGAACTACTCATGAACAGTCTTTTGCGCTCAACAATACCGCTGCATCCCAGCCGGTAGAAACCCTCAAAACCGAGAAACCTAAAAATCTTTGTCAGGAGAGGCGAAGCAGTCACAGAAAAGCAGCGGCCGGCACAACTTCGGCAGCCATCACGCTGCTAGACAGCTTAAACAGTTGCAAGCCGGAAATCGGGTGTGGGTCAAAGATAGTCGGGTCAGTGCAGCCGTTTTAAGACGGGCTTCTCGGCCGCGGTCCTACGTCGTCAGGACAGACGCGGGACTGGAACTAGAGGAACCGGCGTTCACTGATCCTGTATAGGTGAAAATCAGAGGAGAGCCACGACCCCCGGGGAGAAATCCCTGAGCTTCCAGGAACACTGCAAGCTGTAGAGCCCCCAGGAGTAAGCAGAGTGTCAGGGGAAACTTCCGGGACGGAAAATTCAGTTCCCACCCCTCCACCAGCCCCTTCCACTGCTGCTCCGGCTGCACCAGACAATAGTACAACGTCTGGGGCTTATGTCACCCGTTATGGCCGCGAAGTAAAGAAGGCGGAGCGTTATGGCATCACTTAACCCGCGACCAAACCTGCTTCTACACGTCCAGGTGTATCTGTCGAACAGGGCAGACAAAGCCAGAATATATAATATACGCTGATGACACAACACTTTTATTTCGAAACAATGATCACAGCCAGCTTGTAAATAACATAAATCAATCATTAGATAATTTAAGCGCTTGGAGCAAACTTAATTCACTGGAGATAAATGTAACCAAAACAAAAGCCGTGCTTTTTTCCACAAGGCAGTCTCCGATGCCTATCATGCCCTCAAATAATAATCTAATTTTTGGCCATGCTGCTATTGAAGTTGTTGATGAAATGAAAACGCTTGGTGTTTATTTCAACAAAACTATGTCTTGGGATAGGCACATAAATCAAATAATTTCACGCCTGTCAAAAACAGTAGGTATTTTAGCAAAACTCCATTTCTTCCTACCGCCGAAAATTAAGCTACATATCTAAAACTGGTTATTCTTGTATCAACTGAACTACTAGCTGTTTCCTTGTATGGGGTAGAACTACACAAACAAATTAAAACCAAATATATGCACTACAAAAAAGGGCTATTCGCCATATAGCTGGAAAAGACTACTACACTCATACTACGCCGTTTTTTAAGAATTTTAAAGTAATGTCAGTACACTGTCTCTACTCGTATAACTTAGCAGTTCGCTAAAAACAGCACATAACTACCTCTGAGAGTACAATGCTTTCGATCGCCAATTTAACAACGCTTACACGAACATATATCCTTCGCGTTCTGCTCGTAACTGGACGGTACCTTTCGTACGAACGACGTTTGGCCAGCAAATGCTTGCACATACTCTGCCCACTCTGTTAAATTATTTTCGCCAAAATAAAGTTAATATTGAAAATGTAAGTAAGAAAACAATACATTCATTCTTTCTCTCGCAAATGTAATT